>JASCZW010013019.1:0-26809 GCA_034211315.2 Aedes japonicus
AATAGGTTTCAAATTTTAGTCAAGTTTATGAGAACCTACATAGATCTTTACAACGACCTTGTCTTCTCAAATTCGTTTTACTCCTATCAAAGGTTTTATGTTGACTTTATGAACTCATAAAATGCTGTTTTGTAATGCCGTTTTAGGACTCATTCAAATTATCCTATTATGGTCAGTCGAAAAAGCATTTTAAACCCATTTTGCCTCCTGTAAAGGCATTAAACGGCAAATTGGCATTCAGGGAAGTCACAAATTGGCCAAATAGTTTTATAGTAGCCATTGCGAAGATATATTGGTATTTTGGAAAATATGTGATTTCCTCCAATCGCCATATTGAAATATAAGAAATCATTGAAATGTGGAAAAATAAATACACCAAATTTTAAATGCAATGCAAATGAACTGTAAATCAGAGACCAATTTCGGCATTATTTTATATAGCTTTATTGAATTCCATCGATTTTCAGAAAATGCATGATTAATTTATCGAATATATTTGTTTCAATTTGGTTTTTGTTGTTGTAAACTGGCATAATTTCCAAAGCGCATTTATTTTCGGTTAATATTCACCATAAAATAAAATGCGCATAGGCAAAATGGTGAGTCGGCAACTGTGATGGAGCGTGCGTCCCCGCAACATAGCTCTGGTCCTCACAAGTTCCTTCCTCATGCTTCCACGGGTCAACAGATGACAAAGACCGCCAGCTAAGGGTTGCGTACTTAGCTGGTAGTGCAGCCTGGGCACTGTTGTCCTTCTGACTTCAGCTAGATTGAGGAGGTGCGTGCCGAGCGTCTGTCCACCAAGGAGGTGCGGCTTAAACAGCGGCTGAGTAAGAAACGCTGTATCTCGTCAGCTATACCTCAGGAGGCAGTCCCACCAACGCAATGTAGCCAGCGCGATAAGATAGCATGCTGAAGTCTTACCCTACCACGAAAAAAGTAAGTATTCTTTATTTTGTGAGATTTTTCCTCATTTTATTGCCCACAACTATTTTATAAGTAACAGTAGAAATTTGCAATATCCCAATACATTTACTAGTGCAAATAAAAACAAAAATAAATGTGTTAATTGAATCGAAAGTTCAGTATAGCCGTGAAATTTTCATTTTGTCTTACCTTTTTATAAATCATTTATGCTAAAAATGTCTACTGTTCCTTTAACAACTATATAACGGGAAATTAGAAGAAAAATTAGTAACTTCCATTTAATTCCAACTACCTTTGCTTATCTTCGACAGATACGCGTATTTCGTCTACAATGTGCAGACTTCTTCAGTGTCTCGTACTAATAACTCGACCTGTCGAAGATAAGCAAAGGTAGTTGGAATTAAATGGAAGTTACTAATTTTTCTTCTAATTTCTAGTTACAGGTATTCCACTAAACAGCTCAAACCCTCTAGGATTTATATAACGGGGATTCCCTGGGGGGGTAGCCTAAGGCAGTCGAAGGATTTGTTGACTGGACAAGGGTTCGTGGAGTCGCCAGTCCCTTGTCATGCGAAGACACGCGGCCTTCTGGCCGTAGTCTTCCGAAGGTCCTCACTGAGATCGGCTGACCCTGCTACAAGAAGCCATCACGTAGGCTATTCTTTCAGAACAACCTGCTGAGAATAGTCCTGCAGCCATAGGTAATCCTTGCACTGATGGTGGGTTCTTATTACACATCACACATCACATCACCATAAAATAAAATGCGCATATGATTAGGAGCATGATACGCTATAAACAACTCAATTTGTTTTGGATATTTTGCTATCAAACAAAATTTACCGCAACACTTGAACTTTTTTCTTAGAAATTATATGCTGTTAAATGAATCAAAAGAGCAGAGAATCGAACAAAGCAGCACTTCAACGTCTTCAGGTTCCTGGGTACCTGCACAAGATTCTTGGAAGTTACTTCCAGAATCGCGTACTGGTATACAACACAGAGGCCGGCCAGAAACGTGTCCAGATCACCGCAGGCGTCCCACAAGGTTCGATCTTGTGTCCGGTGTTATGGAACACGATATACGATAAGGTACTGCGGCTTGAGTTCCTGAACGGGGTGAAGATAGTCGGCTTTACGGACGACATCACCCTGGAGATATGTGTCGAGTTAACGGCCTCGCACTCCATCGGCATTGTGGAGAGATGGATGAGCTCCAGGCAACTGGAGCTAGCCCACCATAAGACTGAGGTCACGGTGGTGAATAATCGGAAGTCGGAGCAACATGCGACGATCAGTACAGGTAACTGCACAAAAACATCGAAGAGGTTCTTGAGGTATCTTGGGGTCATGATCGACGATAAGCTGTCCTTTGTCAGTCACGTCGATTACGCCTGCAAGAAAGCCTCTATGGCTATATCGGCATTATCCCGCATGATGTCGAAAAGCTCGGCGGTGCAAGGTAGTAAGCGTAAACTCCTGGCCAGTGATGTCCATATCCTCAGTGTGGTAGAGAGAGATTTTAAATTTTCCACACACTCTTCCTACCTTAACGAGAGCTCTTCTATCTTGTTTATATTCATCCCCGTGTTTGCATACGCTTAGGGCATGTGAGTGGAAAAAAATGGTTTTTATTCACACTACACACGTTCGCTATAGAGTGAGAAGAAAAGTTCTCAAATTCACAGAAGCGAATGCAGATAAATTCCCTGACGCATGCGCCCCCCCACCCAGTGAGCTCACTGGTGTGGGCTCTTCTGCTAATATACAGCAGTGATTGCAAATTCGCTTTGACGCTACATAACAAAGGAAGAAAGAATAATGTTTCTTCCCGCTTCCTTTTTCGAACATTGTCTGCAACACCGACGATCACAATTAGCTTATTGCTTGCTCTCAACTTAGTGTTCTAGATGCACTTCCACAGTTATTAATTGAGAGCTTTCGATGCCAGGTACCATTTTTGCATTAGTATGATTGTGTGGCAAGTACAATCATACGTTATGCCCAAGGAATCGAGAAATTTTGCTTAACGAAAAATTCCTAGACCAGACCGGGAATCAAACCCAGCCACCTCTAGCATGGTGTTGCTTTGTAGTTGCGCCTTTACTGACTGAGCTAAGGGAGGACCCACGTCGTTTAAAAGAGATCGTTTAAAAGAGAGTGTGGTTCACTCACTCCAGGTAATTCCATCACCGGCGCACACTTTCACTCTGTCTATTTTTCACCGAATAAAATAGCACTTTGCTTTATCTGAGGTGAGTTATGGTTGTATCCTCTGTGAAGGTACAAATCTCACGCACCGGCGTAACATTAGTGCGAAATGCCATCTCTGCTCATGACCAGTGTCGCCCGGTGCATACTTAGGTACGGCGGGCCGGCATGGATCCCCGACTTGAGTACCAAGAGGTATGTTAGTAATCTAGAGAGTACGCACAGTCCTAGCGGGGATGATGCCAATAGGCATTGCCATAAAAGAGGACGAAGAGTGCTTCGAACAGAGTGGAACAAGAGGTATTCGGAAGACCACAAGAGCCGCATCCATGGTTAAGTGGCAAAGGGAATAGAACATTCCACCAAAGCTCGGTGGACCCACCGACTAATCCTGGAATTAACCGGATGGGCTGATAGGCGACACGGTGAAGTGAACTTCCACTTAACGCAGGTATTTTCTGACTACGGCTGTTTTAGACAATACTTGCACAAATATGGGCAAGCACAGTTCTCCGCATGCAGCGAGTGCGCGGGAGTTGAGGAAACTGCGGAACATGTGTTCTTCGCATGTCCTCGCTTCGACGGCGCGAGATCCGGCATGATTGGCGTAAGTGGTCACGACACGACTCCGGATAATTTGGTCCAGAGGATGTGCCAGGACCGGGACGTCTGGGACGCGTAGCAGCCTCCCAGATCGTCCTCGATCTCCAACAAAAACTGAGAAACGACCAAAGGCAGGTCGCAGGAACCATCTAACTACTAAAGCCCTAAGTAGTTAGACATAGTGGATGCTTAAGAAGCACGATAGCCCCCTCCTTGAAGTAATACCGAAAGGTGGTTCCGGGGAGGGTCCAGGGCTTAAGGCACGGGTGGGTTTTTAGTGGGTCGAGGAGTTGGCACCCTCATCCCCACAGCCTGACTTGTTCAGGTGTCTGGTTGCAGATTTTCCATCCCGGCCTTAAATAAAAATCCAACCCGTTTTTGCCCTTCATACATGAAAAGGACAATCAGTGATTATTACAGCTTGGTTAAGTCAAACAGAGAGTAGTGCCTGTTTCCTTCAGACTTAGTTTGTGTCCCATTGTGCTACAATGGGTGATAGTTTATATCATAATATCATATCATCATTATGTGAACAAAAAACCCTTGCAATAGATACAAGTTTATTGTTTTATAAAGTTTATAATATAAAGTTTATATTTCAAGGACTCAATTGCGAAGGGATAACCGATTTCTTGGACACCCTTTAACTATGGCCCAGTGAAATCAAATCTGTTAAACGGGTATCTCTTCTTAACAGGACTTCTTCTCTCCACAACGCGATTATGGCATGGACACA
This sequence comes from Aedes japonicus, assembly GCA_034211315.2. Classification (NCBI taxonomy): domain Eukaryota; kingdom Metazoa; phylum Arthropoda; class Insecta; order Diptera; family Culicidae; genus Aedes; species Aedes japonicus. Next base: position 4,478 of record JASCZW010013019.1, read on the forward strand.
CAACACAACTACGAATACTAATCCACTACTAATAAGGTCGTGTGTATCACAAATATACCTACTGTTGATTATCAAGACGAAAGGTGTCATCATCATGCTCATCACAGGCCCATCCGTAGATTTCCGTTTTCTCTTGCCGCTTCACTCAGTCTTCTCAAATAGCAGCACTGGGCAGCCAACTTCCATTCTGCGATGAAAACATCCGGTGGAAAACTATCTCCGCCATTCCTCCACTTTCCCACCCAACTTCCCAAGTTGTCACCGTCGGCTCTTGTTTTTGCGATTTTTTTTTCTTCCTAGCCTTACTTTATCCTGATTCGCTTCCTGATCTTTTTTGCACATAAAACTGCCAAGCCGGGAAATGACTATGCTACGTGTCCCATTTACTGATTCAGTGGTAATTTTAGTTCCATCGTTGCAGTGCCGCTTCGAATGAGTTGGATTCTTCGGGGCTGGAAAGGAAGGTCCATGGAGTGGCTTCATCCACTTGAATTCATCATTTAAAAGCCAATATTTAAATTTTCCAAGCACGAAGAATTGTGAGTGAATGAGGTTGGTATCAAGTTGCAGATTGTGAGATTTTTCCTGCTTGCGACAACTACTTTGATGCGTTCGGTAGATTGAGCTAGGGTCGAAAGAATCGGAACGCCGCACGTAGGTACGAGTATGTCGTCGTCGATCCTGCCCGGCATCAGATTGGCTGGTCTGTGAATCTGGGCTGATGGAAGCGATTGCAACCCAAGCCAAGCTCGGAGGGTTGCTGTAGGGCAAAAACGGAAGACCGTAGCGACGATGGCGGTTGAAAGTAAAGAGCACTTGAACTCAAATGGTTTCTAAATGACTTTTTCATTCTATTTACAAGCGCATGAAAAATGTATAGAAAACGAAGAAGCTGCAAAGGAATACAAACAGGTCGTTTCCATTTCCGACCTGGTGGTTCGGTGGTTTAGATTTTTGCAAGATGACGGAAAGTGATGAGAGGAACAGCTCGGGCTATTCTGCTTTTCCATCCCAGCCCAGTGAGATGAGCATGCAACGTTTATGGCGAAAATATTTGGGTGGAACTTGATAGGAAAAAAAAGTAGATGAGTTCGATGGTAGGCACACAAGTGTGTACACAAATGTAAATATCGCAGGATATTATCCTTAATAAAGGCGAAGAAAAGGAAAAAAGCCATCAGCAACAAACGCCCCTTAAATTGGAAGGAAAATCCTCGGAAATAGAGAAACCAATATTGATCGGGATGATTTCGTGATGACATCCGATGCTTTATGGCGAATGTTCGTCGATTTAATTAAAATACTGATGGACTGATTTCAAGTGAAAGCCACACCTTCGAAGGCTCAGACGTGACAAGACTTTTCGAATCACGAACAACACGACCTCTTTCATAAACTGCAAAGATGACCCTACATAGCCAACAATATTTCGCTGCGTTGTAAACAACACTCAACTATGATCAATTTAGCGAATAACAATATCTCTTAGAATATGAGAATCCAACTCGGAGAAGTTTATCTACTAAACAAAGTTTCATATTCCATGAACATCACCAGACAGCTCAAGGCCATCCGACAATGAAAAAAAAAAAAAACTTTCAAAGTTATGAAAACATTACTATTTTCGCCCTAACAACCAACCGCTTCATCACCTTCATGTTTACATTGCCACCAAAAATCAAACCACCGTACAAAAAGGATAGCAGAGAACAGAGACTGGGAAATTTTAACGAAGCACCCGGAGGTATGCTTTTCCATCCATGTATCTTCCCCCTTCCCAACAATGATGACAGCGGTGACTGCCAAGGTTGGTACACAAACAAACTTTCAAAGGTGAACTTCCACCCTCGGGACATCACGTCAGACGGAGGCACATCACTTATTTACCTATTCGGGGAGTAATCGATTAATTGCGTGGGGATTCAATTAAAGAATCCGGTGATGGATTGCTAACGATCTACCAATAAAAATCGTACCCAATACAAACCGGACAAGCCAAGTGGACAGTATAGGCTTAACAACTCCCATAAAACTTCCCAGCAGGTGTATTAACCAATCTATCTTGTCTCCCCGAACCTTCTGGGTGCATACACCCATCGCACCAAAGGCCTCTCGCCATAGAAGAGATTTATAATTCATATCTCATTTCTTGTCACTCTCGTTTTCACCCGATTTCTTACCTTCCGATAAGCGAATGTAGAAAGTTGAAAGAACCCTTTCGTTCGTTCGTTCGTCAGTTCCTTGTCATCATCGACATCGATCGAAGCGGAGATACATGTATTTATTTGTCGTAAAGAAAACCCCAAGAAGGAAGGGATCCTCTGCTGAAGGTAATCCTATTTATGTTTAATAGGTCACTGAAGGCACCCGGCCAAAAAGGTCAGCAGGTCCGGGTTATTCGACTGGGCAGCAAACAGTGAATTCACTGTTCAGAGGAGACACGTTTTGTCTATCTATTTCCAGCAGGAGTCGAGATATATCAGGCCACACCTGGAGGGGGTTTTTCGAAGATAAGAATGTATATTATTTTTTGCATAGCAATTTTTCAGCTTCAGACTATGTGGCTTTTTCCAAGAAGTTTATAGTTAAGTTTAACTGATATGTGACGCAGAGTTGTTTTTTCAAGTTTTGTTTTCAAATTTGTTATTATTACTTACAGTTTTATAGAGATCTCTTAAAACTAGTAATCTCAACGAATTTACATTTTTGTTTGTTCAGGCTAATTACCAAACAAAAATCTTTTTATGCTCATATAGGTTTTAGTAGTTGTTGAATGCTACGCTCAGGAGTACTTTGTGAGGGCTCACTGCGAAGTCTAATGGCACCCAACCTGATCATAAATAACATCATAGTGCAAGCCATCGCTGCTCTGCACAGAAACAAAACCGTTCACGAAAATGAAAACGGACCGTGAACTAGTTCACGTTTTCAGGATTTTTACCTAAAAACGTGATTTAGTTCATGATTACGTGATTCAGTTCACGGTGTATTTTTGCTTGTTCTCGAATTCATGACTGCAGTTCACGGATCCGGGCACGGATTTTTTTTTCCGTGTGTCGCAGAAATCAGAGAGTAGATACACGGTTGGATTTAATCTAGAAAGTGAACCTAGTCGAAGCCTTTTGGCCATGTCGAAGACTTTTGAGTGTTTCAAATTTCAGCGATATCTTCAGCACTGTATACCATCCTTCGCAGTTTTGATCGGCTTGATCAGTTTACCAAGGAAACCGTTCTCATCCATAATCTTTCATTACTCTGCTGCCTCAAAATCGATAAATGTTACGGTTTTTTCAAAGGAAGATCCGGCCTAATAACTTTCTATCAATTTCCTTGCTAGTGGCGATGGCCGGTTGAAGATGATCTGAGAAGGCACTATACATCTCTCTGGTAGCTCGTAAGTATCCCATGTCAATATCTTATCCGGTCCACCATTCTCAGCTCCCAGGCTTGTTACTCTTAAGCTATTTAATTGCATTCTTAAGCAATGGGGCTACGTAGCAACTAGAAGTCTAGATCTCTTAAATCTAGACTAACATTTTAAAAGGAAGGAATTCCAAAATCACCAAACCGAGAAAACTGAAGGCAAAAATTTGAATACGAAAATTATATCCTATTTTCCATAGAAAGCTCAAATAAACCATTTATTATGCTCACATCTTGAACAATGAAGCAGTGGTTAACCTTTTCACACAATATATGCAGAAAAGGGTTTTATTGAGTTGAAAACTTATATAAACCAAATTACACCCTGTATATTTTTAGAGTGTAATCACCCCTTAGGGTTCTCACCTGTTAAACTGCCAGCACTGGCAGAAAATCTCCGTTAAATTATGACGCCGTTAATTATGATTATTTTCAGAAGGAAACGAAAATATGTAGAAAAATCATGCAGATGGGGAAAACCAGTGCTGTGCATTTTCACGACGGTTATAAGTTTATGACCATCATCTTCTCATGATCATTAGAACTCACGAAAGATGGTCAAATACTGCGTCACTCACAAATTGATCTCGTTTGACCGTTTCTGACAAAAACCTACATGGCTGCTGGAGAATGTGATATGAAAAGAGTAGAAAAGTAAATCACTCACTAATTATCTCTGAGAACGAAATGCAAGACAAATTATTTTCAGCATTATAGGTGTTAACCTCTAACAATTATTGTCCGGCCCGAGGATAAATCATTAGATGTTTTCATTCAAAAATTTGCCTTCCATTTTTTACTAAGATGTCAGCGAATTTCAGTTTCCTGTTTCCTTCACAAAAAACAAATGAAAATCGACATTTAAAGTCATTGTTTACAAATGGCTTTTAGACCCTTAACATGAATTCTTCGAGAATTGAACCTTCAATCGTAAGTGGACATATCGCCACTGACGGGGTAATGTCTGCTGATTTTGGCGGTGGAAACACCGCTTCTAGCGATGACCATCATGATCATCTGTGTACTAGAGGAGTAAAATGACGGTCAATTTCCATGCCGGTATATTTATTCTTGGTGATACGATCGTACAAGATTATAGAAAATGAGAAACGAATATTTTTCGGTTGTTATTTCATGTGGATGAGAAGTTTGGGAGGCTCTTCTTTTGGTTTGTTGTCAGTACCGTGATGGAACTCAGCACTGGGGAAAACGTGATCATGTAGAGTTTTAAAAAGTTGCAGCAACTTAATTATGACTCACATTTATGTTTTCTCAACTGAATAATAACATGTTTGCTACTAGGGTTACCTCCTTGGTAGGGGACTTAAAATATGAGAATGAGCCGACGCTCTCGCTTTTCTTCACGAAGAAGAGGATGTTGTAAATGCCGGCTCGGCTTTATACGGAGGATCCGAAGTGTCCCACGATGTCCAATCTCTAAGCTCCGCGGTGGAGTTGTGAGTGCGAAAAAATCATCTAGCGTAGTTGTTTAACTGTTTCCACCATGGCTGCTGCAAATCAAGTGACAACAATGTCAAATTTTTGTTCTACATCGTTTCCAATATATTCTCATACACTTTTTCCTTGCGTGTCGTGCAACTACTCAACATGCTTCACGTATGTGTTGGTGTAGTTTTGCACTATGAAGGAGTTTCGTGCTGTGGTGATATAAAAGTTTTTGAAAGTTGAGAACCTCGGAGTAAAGCGGGATTTTGTGTACCGAACCATCCGAAGGTACCGTGACACCTGCTCGTTGGATGACCGGAAGAGATCCGGCCGTACAAGTACGATGCGGACTCCACGAGTTGTTAAAGTGGTCAGGGAACGGATTAGACGAAAATCAAAGCGCTCTGTACGTAAAATGGCCGCAGATCTGAATGTTTCGAGATCGTCAATGCACAATATACTGCAAAATGACCTCGGATTTCAAGCTTTCAAGAATCGTAAGGTTCACGAAGTTTCGGAACCTTCTAAGCAGAAACGACTCGAAAGAGCGGCACGGTGGGGAAGAATTAACCTTTTCCGACGAAAAGTTATTCGTCTTGCAACAATCCCACAATGTCCACAACGACAGATTGTGGGCTCTCTCTTCGAGAACTGTTACAGAGAGTGATAGGAATATTCCACGGTTCCAAAGTGCTGCGTCAGTGATGGTTTGGGGAGGAATTTGCTAGCGAGGCAAACTACCACTGGTTTTCATCGAAAAAGGCGTTAAAGTGAATGCCGTATATTTAAAACGGAAGTTTTGGAGAAAGTTGTCAAGCTATATGTACAAGAGGTATTTGGAGATGATCACTAAGTGTTTCAGCAGAACGGAGCGCCATCGCATACTGCAAATCTCGTTCAGGACTGGTGCCGAGAAAGTTTGACCGACTTTTTGGACAAGAATGAATGGCCTCCCAGTTCACCAGATCTGAATCCCTTCGATTATTTCGTATGGTCATACATGCTGGCGAAGGTAAATGACCACAGGGCGTCTAATATGAACCAATTCCGAATTGCAATCAAACGAATTTGCGACGAAATGCCGATGGAAGTCGTGCGTGCCGCCTGTGACGGTTTCGAAAAGCGTCTGGAGCTGGCCCAGAAGGTTAAAGGCGGTGTTATTCAAAAAAATATGCTGTAGTTGATCAGTATTATATTGCAATATAATGGATAAAGCTATTAGATTATCGATTGGAAATAAATAGAGTTTATTTATTTCCAATCATTGTCATCATTTTGGGGGGGGGGGGTGATCGTCAGTCGGTGCGAATCAAAACAAACCCAAAAAAAAAGGAGAGAGTTCCTCTCCCATGTGCGCATCAGTAAACAGAGTGCACACAATAGATCGCTAGAATAACTATACAAGCCACAGTGGTACATGAGCGTCTTCTAACCGGACATTTTTGCCTGTTGAAGTGGCGGACTTAGTCCGTGCTTTAACCTACCCCGCAGTGGGATGTTAGGCAAAGATGTCGTTGGTTCGAGTACCACCGTATACATGCCCTTTTCGCTCAATTTTCATAAAAAACATCTGTTACATTTCCAATCCTGCCGCACACTAGCGGAACTATCAAAACTTTCTCTTCATATCTTTCATTCTAGCCAAAAACATTGTTGTTCACTCTTGGTGCCCTCATGGTGATGAGCGAACATCTCCTTCTACATCATGAAAAATATAGCACTAAAAAAGTACCCACGTCATTTTGACACCAGGAAAGATAACGTTAAGTAAAAGATACGTTTTAATAATGTATTATTTCCTTCTTTGGCCTTCAAGACCTACTGCAGGTGCTTCGGCATGCTCATCACCAGATTCTTTAGATGCTGTGGATCTAGTTCTTCCCAGATGCACTCCAAGTCTACAAAATTTTGATATTTATTGGTAATACTTGTTTAGTCAACCCTGGCATCGAGAATCCCCCGCAAATTCTCGGTGGGTTTTCCAGAGGTTTGATCCGACAAGGCGGGTCGTTGTCCTGCTGAAATGCGAAGGCCTCTTCAAGGCCCGTCTGGATCAGCGAAACCTCCAGATTTTCCCACAGAATATTGGTGTAGGAATCTGCCGTCATTATCCCGTAGATTTTCATGCCACCCACCCCGTGAGAAACAGCTCCAGAACATTACATTTCCTCCAATAAGCTCTAACCCAATGTGCACCACACACGAACCCACCAGTTTCGGTTGAACAGCTCGAATTTTTTCGTCCGTCGATACAACAGGCTATCGTTTTTTGAATTCGTCCGTCCTTAGATAAATTTTTCAGAACTCTAGATGTTTATCAGTATGCTCCATAGCAAACTTAAGCCGTTTGGCTTTGTTTGCCTTACTGACGAATGCTGACACTTCCGGGCATCTCAGACAATCCCTGTGCTATTCGACGGCGAGGAAAAGTTCGACCGGAAACTGACAGCTGAAGGGTATCTTGACTTCGCGCATGATCCTGGTGTTTGTTCTCGCATTCGTTTTGCGCTTCCTGCCCAGTGCTGTAAAATGTCATTTCATGCAATTGGATAAATTTACCGATAACTATGTTCAACAGCAGAATTCATGAATATTGTGTATGATAAAATTGAAGATCTTGACAAATTCTACAACTTTGTCTAACAGTGCATTGCCCTAACTGGTATATAGAAAGTGTTATATTCATTGTTATATTCAAATGATATTCATTGTTGAATACACTGAAAACTTATTTTCGTAAAGTAGCTTTCACGCGTTTCGTAAACATGGATTTTGTACATTGAACAAATGTCTCGTATATTGTATGAAACATTCATAATGCTTTTTATCTGGTGAAATGCTATCATTACACCTTTTTGTAAAATACACGAAATGAACTTCGTGATGACCAGCCAATCGCTGTTTCTCTTTTATACCATACTCATGCATGATGGTGTTTCTGCTGGTATGGGCGGAAATAATTTATCTATCCCAAAATAAATATCAAACCGCTGTCGTGAGCTATAACTTCATGCTCATTAATCAAGTATCTTCTCACGAGTCAGCATGGCCTATTGAGATCAACCATGGATTTAGAATCAGCACTTTCCAAACATTCAGGTTCAAACCCCATGTCTGAAACAATAAAAAAAAAAACGCTGGACAAACTCCACGTGGTTGCGCTTTTTTGTCAACTACATTTTGAGTCGATAAAGTAGATCTGTCAGTCCTTCATGCAACCACCAGAGAGATGTTTCTTTTTAATTTGTGGCAAAATATTCGTAACTCTTTGCATTGTTTCCGTACAATGTACGAATGTTCTTTCTGAGTCAACAAAAGCTTCGTGCTTTTGACAGTTGCGCGTGCAATTAATTACGAATGTATCTTCATAAAAAGAACAAATTAGTTTCGTTGCTGAAAACAACGAATGGATTAGTGAGTATTACTTTCGATTTTGTAATATAAACTAAAATTAACTTTCAGTGTATCATTTGAATATTTAGATATTGCACTCTCACGTCTTAGGTTTAACAGTTAGAACAATACATTGTGAATCAAATTTATAAAACTAATTTAGCAGCACATTTATTGCATACGTGCTATTGTGAAAATCAGTTTATGGAACGAGTTGTTGGCAAATTTAGAGCATTGGGTCGAAATGGCTATTTACAGCACTATTGTGAAAATCAGTTTATGGAACGAGTTGTTGGCAAATTTAGAGTATTGGGTCGAAATGACTATTTACAGCACTGTTCCTGCCACTCCCAGCGTGATCCATCCGAACGTTTTTAGTTTTAGCAGATTATTTGAAACAGCACCAAATCCCTCGGACAAAGTTGACCCCGGACACGAGTTTCAAACATATAAAAAGTACTTAGCTGAATTCCACTTGATCCCGTAGATAATTCGAAAAGTCCGAGCAATCAGCTCGTTACCCACCACCTCCAGCTATCTGCTGAGACTGCACGGGTAGCGTTTATTTCTCACTACACTTGAGAAAATGTTACGTAACACGAAAAATTAAACGGTACACAAATGACAGTGGAAAGTACTCGCTATTTGCTTTGAGCACCGCACACTGCGATTCGCCCAGAACCATTGGATGGATTGACCAAAATCAAAACATTAATTTTAAAGTGGGTTGCCCGAGGAACGATCTAATTGTGGACTACGCAGCTGGCGTTTTCGACTGCATGAGAATCAGATCCTGTTGCCAGTCCTAGAACAAACATTAGCTTTTTTGGGCCAATGTGAAGGGTTGATGTCGCCTCCCTGGTGCAACAAAGCAACCTGAGGCTATGAGTCACATTTGTAAATTTAAAAAAACCTAATTGGAATAAATACAACCCCGAGTGAATTAATTTCCCCATCAAGTGAGCTAAGAAGTGCCAATTAAAACAGAGAGAAACAGTTTATTTCAGAAAAAAAAAAACATAGAGCTCATAAGCCAGGGAGTTGAAAGCCTACACAACATTTTCTCTCAAACGGATTTTTTTTCGCGATCTTTTACATGGTTGAGAAATTATAAACCAAAACGAACTGAACTCTGAGTTTAAACCAACTTCAACTCCGATGGCAACTTTTCGAGTGTTAAAGTTAGTGAACGAGTTGTTGAACCAATTTAGTTCCTCGAACCAATCGATGATAACTCGCGAAAAAGTCAACTGCAAGCTCTTCTCGATCAACGAATCCATCATTCGGCAGCTGTAAACTTAGTCGGATACATCATAGCTCAGAAACAGCTTCGTGATATACTTTTTTTTCGCATACCGAAAAATGCCACTCAAACCGGTGATTTCACTTAGATTGATGTTTTATTCATAACATTTCCTTCCTCACTAGCAGTACAACTACTGCTTGGCAGGATAGCACTTGGCGTGTTCAAGTTGCTAGGTTTGCTTTCAACAGCACACTACATTCCAAGAGTTCAGAAACGGTACCAGCTAATCCGGAATGCTCACCGGTAGAGACCAGTATCATCGCGCGCAACGGGTTGACTTTGAGATATCTCCACCCACCACACCCGACATCCTTTCCAAAAACGCACCACCCTACGGTGCAAGTGGAAAATCAGACAACATCCTGCGATTTAACTTTTCACTCGTCGTACACTTCTTCAAGCGAAATGTGTTTAATCTAGCTTTCTAGCTTGTACCTACAGCCTCGGAGCGGATCGAGCAAACGACGAGTGAGTTGTCGTCTCATGCCTCCCGACATTTGTCATGCCATTCTTGAGAAGCGTGGAAAATTTACTGCTACGGACCCGGCACTTTTTTTCCCCACATCTACTACCGCTGTGCTGCTGTCGGATGGGTTAATTTGCTCACTAACGAGGAAAGCAACAGGAAAAGTTTTCGAATAAAATGCGTCCGGAACTTGCACTGAATTATTGTAATTGTATTTCAACTTTATTCCAGCTAACTTTCTGCCCATTTGCGTAAAGTGTCGCTGTCCGGGAATGATGGAAAATTGAAACAGTTGGTAGAATTTTATATGAACAAACCAACTGAGAATCGTGTCATTGATTGTGCCTTGCGCTGGACGATGTGGCTTTATTTTGATTGAGGTTCATCAGACTGCGGGGTGGAGTGAGGCCTTACAAGTCGTTTACGGTGCAAAATTGGAGCTAGATGATGAAGGTTGTTCCGTTCCGGTTCCTTCCTTGTTTGCTGTATTCGTACGGCAGAAACCGTGGAGGATACTGAAGTGACTGCAAATTATAACGACATTTCGGGTCGCCGTAGTTGGTTTGAGCCTAGTGTATATTATTTAGGTTGTATCTTCATGTCTGCTCATGTTATCCTAGTGAAGCTGAGTCTATAGGCTCACCATGACTCGGAAGCTATTTAGGAGACACGGTCGATGAAGCAGGTCGAAAGAGGCACGGCAGCTCTGACAACTGACGAGCTCAATCAACCTTGTTGTGCGTGAGCAAGAGCTTATATTGGTATGTGTGTATGGGAGGGTGTGTGTGTGTGCTTGTGTTTTTGAGAGTATGGTTTAGTGGCCTCGGAAAAGTCCCACTTGTTGTAAAACTTTAATATTGCCTGCTCGAAATACCTGCCCGAAATCCAGGGATGAATTTTGAGCCTTACAAAGCCACAAGTATAATATGCTGATTGCCAGACGGCTACTTCAGATTTGTTATCAATTATTAGTTATTGAAGAGCAAACAAACAATGATATTGTTTGCAATCTTTCATACAATAAACCTGATTTAAACGATATGTGGCTTACATTTACATTAAATACCATAAGAATTTATTGACTATCTAGCATTCCATATATGTGCATTAGATAACGTAGAAATGTCTATTTAAAACTGTTGGTTTCTTATGTTAGTGTTCTGAGATGTTCATAACGCTTAATGGGCGTACATTAGACTGATGATAGTTTCAAAATTTTGAATATTGGCACGTATGAGCCGAAAATTAATGCGCCTCGGAAATCATGCGAATTTAAAACAAATAAAAATATAATTCAATAAATTAGTCATGAATTAATTGAAAAATTTATTGAGTTTGATGAAGTTATTTAAAAGAATGCCGAAATTCGTCTCCGATCTACAGTTCATTTTCATTACATTTGAAATTTGGTGCATTTATTTTGCACATTTCAATTATTTCTTATATTTAAATATGGTGATAAGAAAAAATTACAGTTTTGCCAAAAAGTCAATTAATCTTTGCAATGACTACTATAAAACCAATTTTTCGTTTGTTTAGTGCATTTACTGTAGGCAAAATGATATTAAAACAGCTATTTCCACCGAGCATAATAAGATAATATGAACGAGTCCTAAAACGGCATTCCAAAACAGCATTTTACGAGTTCCTAAAGTCAATATAAAACCTTTGATAGGAGTAAAAGAAATTTGAGAAAACGTGATTTTAAGATAGCTGTAAACAAGCTGTGTAGGTTCTCATAAACCTGACTAAAATTTGAAACATGTTGGCACCTATTGGTGTCATAATAAAACCAAATTGATTTTAGTGGCTCTTATAAAACTTGATAATGCTGGATGGTTTTGGCAATGTTATTTGGGTTCCTCTTCCTGTTACGAGTTCTTCTTTTCGGAATCGATTCTGCCAATCCACGATCCTCGTTCATCTCATCTGTTGGTGTCTCGCTATTTGGCGTATCATCTTCCCCCCGGCTCTGCAGATGAGGCCATTTTCTTTAACAGCTTAAACTAGTTTCGATGTGCTATCACGCCCACGGTTCCAACAACAATCTGGAAAACATTGCGAGAATACTTTTTTACTAAATGTTACCTTCAACCATATTACCTGACTGTGGGGGTTATTCGTACTATACCATACTTCATTCCCCACCATCAGATTATCATTATCGGCATTATTGGAATGCCGCGGGATTTTCCCACCCAATTGTTGTTGCTTTAAATCGTCTTCTGTCTTCGAGATTATAAGCTGCTTTTTAAAATAATTCTTTGGGATTACTAAACCCAAAAGCGTCTTTGGCATATTTTTTTTTATTAGAGGCTTTAAATTTTTTAAAGTTCATTCTCCTCTAGGCCTTTGGCATATAGGAAAATATGCTTACAGATGGGAAGTGACCATTACTCGTTAGATTGTTGTTTCTAAAATAAATCAGAAAAATGTTTGTCTGATCCTCCAAATCTAACAAATATCTCTTTAATACATCTTTTACAGTTCCAACCAATCTTTCAGCTTGCCCGTTATTGGAAGTATTGTATGGTGGACTTTTCATAACCCTAATTACTTTCCGTACAAGAAAACTTATATTAAAGTGCTTTCGACAACTATCTGATGAGACAACAGCATCCCATTTCCAAACTCCTCTGTCCAATCCATCCCAAAAAATTGTCACCCCTTTAACCTCGGATAAACCGCGAGTAAACGGCCCACGTCCTACTAACCCTAGTATTATATTAAAAACAATGAATTTTCGGCTCCGTAAAGCTAACGCAATTGAGCCTCCTAAATAAATCAACTAGATATAAAGAAAACTTATAAACCAGAAAGAATTAAAGGGAGGACAATTCTAGGATTTTTTTTTTCTAAAGGGCGATTCTAACAATGAGAGGCTCTCTCCTCTCTCGCTCTCTTTAATTTATTACAGCGCCATTATAAATCTTTTGATGGATTCTTTAGTACAGATAGAAACACAACAGTGCTGGCTACCATACTCTACAAATAGTTGGATGAAAAACGAAAAATTTAAATTTTGCCATGTTTACTTCTGCTAGCTTAACCAAAAAGTATTGAAAGCGACATCTATGGAGCAGTAGAAAAACCAAAATTTCTACGCCATATTAATCTTTCATCTTTCATAAGAACGTATTCAAAACTTCATTTCAATCTGTCAAATCGTTTTTCATCAAACGAAGAGGTTATAGTCGTCGTAGAGGAGTATATCACAGGCCTTCCACGAAGTCATTTCCGTGATGGGAAAGTTGGAAGATCGTTGGACCAAGTGTATTGATCTTTTGGGAGACTATACAGAGCAATAGAAGTAAGTGATTTCCCAAAAAAAATCTATTTTCATTTCCTCTTTCAAAACTTTTTGACTAGCCTAGTATGTTGGCTATAGTCAGTTTGTTTTTGCATTCCTTTAATTTTTTCCGGCAATTAAAACGTCGTCCAAGTAACACGCTTGCAAAACTTTGTCCATAACTTGTTGAAACATCGTCGCATTTGAAGAGGCAGCTTGCGGCAACCTGTTGTAAATAATCCAATCATGGTGTTTATCGCTACAAATCTTCTAGACCACTCAGTCAATTCCCTCCAAATCAAGAGCACAAACAAGCTTACATACGGATAAATTTGCAAAAATGTCTTGCGCTGTGGGAAGAGGGTGACTATTGGGAACTATTGACTTATTGATTGATACCTTACATTTTTTATATTACTATGATAACAGGAGACACCCATTCACTTGTATCAATCGGTTCAATAACATTTTTCTTCTCAATGTTGCCTAAATACTCTATATGGAACCTCGTAAGCCCTCTTAAATATCGGCGTCATCTTTCAGAACTAATTCTGCCTTAAAGCCTATGAATTGTTGGTGTCCTTCACAGCATCTTCACTTGATTCATCATTCAAATTATTTGCCACCAAAGATTCTAAGAGAACAGTTCTCCAATTAGGAAACACATCAAACAAAGTTCGACCAAATAAGGGTTAAAAGTCATTTTTGCAACCAAGAACTAATAATTGTACTACCCTCTAGTTTTACTGAGACCATTGCCTGTCCCAAAAATCGAATTTTGAGTTTTACTCCATATACCTCGATCAATTGTTTACTAGATTTTCGTTAAGGATTGTCAAATTTAGACAGGAATCTGCTTTTACTAATTACAGAAACGGACGAACCACAATCCATTTCCATATCAAGGTGTATACCTTCCACATTCACATCTATCAAACAATGTTGCTAATTTTACTAATGGACAAAAGCAACATGCACTCTAAATCACCTGTGTCACTCTTCCCTTCCGAGTAATCTGGCCGCTGCCTCCTCATATTATTTCCATCCAGGCGGTCCCGGTCCCGCTCTCGAACTAAAATACCTTTGCCTTCGCGATTGCTGTTCATCACTGTATGGTTTTAGCTTCCATACTCCAATTGGAGCATGGAATTGCTAAAGATAGCTTGTCCTCTTCTAAAAGACGTTGTCTAAGATTTTTATCTTTTATTCCAACAATGAGGCGATCCAAAATAGCCATTTCCTTGAAGTCACTAAATCCACAAAATTCGGTTTGAAGCTCGAGAGCTGATACAAAATCTTTCAGAGTCTCATCTGGATTTTGTATTCTGGTGCTGAAGTTATATCTTTGTTCTAAATCAGGCTCAGCTTTATCTAACCCTTATAAGTTTGTCAACTAGTTGTCGAAAGCCTCAGTTTCAAAATTTCCAGCTGTGTAAACAATTTTGACAAATGGCCTGCTTAAAGTAATAAATAAGGTTATTCGGTCCTCACATTTAACTTTATTTACACTGAAAAAGTTCTTTAATCGTGTGAACCAATCGGTAAAGGAAGTGACAAATATTCAATTAGTTCTATAAAATTATCGAGAGGGGTCAAGGAAAGATAAAAAATCGCAGCAAATAAAGGAGGGCACAGAGTAAGAGAATCAGCAAAATGGAACTCAGTCTAAAGATTTCCTAAACGTAGAATATAAAATGTCTGACTCACCGAACCGATTCCTGCTTTTGCTACCTAACTTGTCGATGGTTTTCGATCCCGCTTAAATGTGTTCAATTGCCTAAGCCGTCGCTGACCAATGTCCTTCGATTTTTACCTCCTTTTGTTATCGAATCCACACTCGTCGTTCAACTGGCCTTCCAAGAAAGGAACTATACTTCAAAATTCCAGAATCCGGGGATAAAATTACTGCTGAATTGCAAAAGTCGGGAACAATTGTCCCGATCGATAAACCTTGATAAAAGAGAGAGAAAAACACGCTTAGTTTCATGTAAAAAAAGCATTCACACCAGTAAAATTTATTGCAAGTTTCACCAACTATTCCAATAATGCAAAGCAATTCGGTCAGCCTATCTAAAGCAACAAATCAACCGAGTCAAAAATAGGATCGACCAAACCTTTTCACAGATTTCTGTCTCTGCCCGATTGAAGAAACAATGAAACAAAAGTAGCGACTCCACTTCCACTGCTAGGTTGGCTGTTCTTTGGGCTACAGATATTGTATATTTCATTCAATTGTATCCGAGCAGGAGAAAACAACATATGATTAATCCTAGAGGGTTTGAGCTGTTTAGTGGAATACCTGTAACTAGAAATTAGAAGAAGAATTAGTATCTTCCATTTAATTCCAACTACCTTTGCTTATCTTCGACAGATACGCGTATTTCGTCTACAATGTGCAGTCTTCTTCAGTGTGTCGTACTAAGAAGATACTAATTCTTCTTCTAATTTCTAGTTAACATATGATTACCTAATTTTGATCTCGATAACTGGCCTTGGTATAAGAGAAAGGCATAAGCGATAAAATACCTAAGTATTGCAAGCAAAATATCTCTCGAATGTTCAAAACTTGTTATTTGGGATACCTGGAAATACCTGAGAGTTACTATTTTGGTATTGTCATACCTCAATTTGGTATTCGCATAACATTGTGGGAACAATTTTATGGTATTATCCTCAGGTATTTTACCTCTTCTACGGCGTTCTTAAATACCAAGGACAGTTATCAAGTTAGTCGTTCCTGTTTGGGTACCCGAGCAGGACCAAATAGCTTGATAACTGGCCTTTGTATTAAGGAGCTCAGATTAAGAGGTAAAATACCTGAGGATAATACCATAAAATTGTTCCTACAATGTTATGCGAATACCAAATTGAGGTAAGACAATACCAAAATAGTACCTCTAAGGTATTCCCAGGTATCCAAAATAACAAGTTTTGCTATTCGAGAGATATTTTGCTTGCAATTCTTAGGTATTTTGCTTAGGTATTTTACCTCTTAATCTGAGCTGTTTAATACCAAGGTCAGTTATCAAGATCAAACTTAGGTATTCATATGGTGTTGTCTCCTGCTGGGGTAGTGTACCGACGTTCAGACACTAGACACTACAGCACGTGCCCGAAGGCAGACGAATAATGACAGTTGTGTTTCTAATCGAATGCGCAGAGTATCCACGCAAGCATCACACACACCATTTTGAGTGAACGCGGAGATAACAATGGAGAAAGCAAACTTTTCGTTCACTGTCTACTAGCCTGTTCCTAGATTCCTATGACAAAATGTTTTATAGATATACTTAAAGGGTTTATAAAGCTTTCCTGAAGATATTTTTTCAGCCAAACGTCCATTGAAAAAGTTATTGTTTATGTAATACCCCGTTCATACTATACCCTATATTACGAGCTATAGAGTATCTTGATATCAAATGCCATGCACATTATTTCCAGTGAAAACTAGGAATATATGATGTATAATATGTATGATATGTACTACCACCCATTGATGATGATGATGATGAGATACTACCATCTATTATAGCAAGGTAACATTCCATAGCAGTGGAATAATTTGAAAAACGATTTGGTCAGGATTCTATTGTTGTTTGTGATCATCAAGCTCCTGTATGAAGGGCCAAAAACGTTTGGGTGGGCCGTTAAGCAGATACACCTACGCGAAACCCGCGAATATAGGAAAGAGAATATCCTTCCAAAAGCAAGTTCACACCAACAGCATTAGAATCGAGCCCTCGATTGACAGAATAAACCCAATAGATGGGGTCGAAGAGCCCGCCCTCGTTCCACGAAATGTTAACAATAGGGAGGAGGCAGTCCCATGCTCTGTGTTGTCTCGTTGTTACTGCATTTGAAGAGTTGACTTTAGGATGACGATATGATATTGCTCGTGGTCATAGAATAGGGAAGAGAATAGAAAGGAAAAGGGACTAATGGTTGGTAACACGCTATGCGCATGTGAGATTTTCATGGTGATATTCTCACAACGGCCGTTCAGAATGGTTCGACGGATGCATATGAGATCATTCCCGTTGAGTTTCAGCTCGTTTACTCAATTCCATCATGTTTGGTTATAGAATACAAGAAACGTTTTACAACGTGCTTCATTTGGCAATAACGGGTAATGATCCCCATCGCATCTTCAAGTGATCATTACAAGCTATCCATTTGGTTCAGGCACTTTTGAACGTTGATGGGGCAGCCGATTCACACATGAAATCTGCCGCGACCGACTCGACAGAACGCGCCCATACCCCTTTCTGAACCGAAGGGCAGGGTGATATGTACTACCACCCATTGTAGCACGGAAACTAAGTCCGACAGCAATGGGCTCTCCTCGCTGTTAGACTTGATCAAGTTTAATAACCACTGATTATCCTTATCAAAAACGGGTTGGGTGGATCGATAGGCAAAATCACTTCTACGTTTCCACAGGGATATAAAGAATCTTCTTCCAACAACTAGATTGAACAATTGGTCAAAAGAGGAAGCCATCTAACACGAGGATGCCCCAATGGGCGGGGAGAAGAGCTCGCCCTCTATTCACAAACTGTTAGCAATGGGGAGTTGGCATTCCCACTCTCTCCATCCAGAGTGCTTCAGTCGGGTGCCCTGATGGTCCATGCACGTTTTCGTTCGTTTTCAGCGATAGTAGCAATTCACAAAAACTACTTACAAAACTAATTAAAATATATAAAAGTTAGTTCACTGTTGCCATGGGCACTATTTGCTGGCTGATGTTGATTTTATAACAGCAATCCACCTGGCCCAATAGTTATTGCCCTGAAACAGGGAAAATTCAATTGAAAGGGAATGAAAGACAAATGGACATAAAAAACAATAAGTAATGTTTAAATAATCTATGAAGCAAAATCAATAAAACAATATCATAAACAATAATGGTATTGTGAGTTATGACACGGTAATAACAACAATTGAACTGTAAAATAAGAAACTAGCCAAATGGTACACAGCGCTGCACGAATCAAATCAGCTTAGATTTAGTAAAATGTCCATTCGCAAACCGGAAATGAAAAATACATTCAGTAATAATTGCAAACGCCTACCAGCGATTCTGTTGCAGTTTCTTGTATTGACGGCACTACATACTTTTTAATCATTAGAGGAGAAGAAAGGGTCAAAATAAAAATTGGACATATAAGAAATAATAATTAAAAGTATATATAACCTATTAGATAAAGATTATAAAACTATTTGAATGTTAATATATCAATCACGAAAACAAAAGTAATGATAAAAATGGTAATGATGATGATAAATATGAATGGTAATGGTAATGAATAAACAATGTCATATAAGAAAATATATATAGTGAAGGGATATTATAATATGAACTGAAAATTACATGTGTGTCGACTTCTGTTTTGTTGCAATTGTAGACAAACTTGCGCATCCAGTCAGCATCAAGACCTGAAAGCGAACGGTCGAAATTTGTGAACGCCGGTCGATATCAGAAGGCTAGCTCGTGTTCCAGCAAATTTAGATGTGGTTGGAAACTGCGGTGGATATTCGAGTGAGGACAGTGATAGGCAGGAAAATTTGTAGGTGTAATTAAACAGAGGAGCTGGAAAGTAATCTTATTTTCGTTAGTATCGCGTTTGAGCAGCAGAAGCAAAATTTTCAAGTGTAGAGTTTTTTGGATTCAGGTCGCAGAGAGATAGAGGGAGAGTGATTTGAGTGGCTTGCAGCGCCCGCGGTCGGTTGGTAGGAGTAGGCAAAAGGAAAATATATATATTATTCCTGCATGCGGTCAGCAGTGAAATCTACAGTGGTAGTGGTACACGATAGTGGAGAAGAGCTCTAATGGCAAGAGAGCAACATAGAGAGTGTAGAGAGTAAGAAAGTTGAAAAGTGGAAAAGGCGGTTTAGTCAGATTGGAAAGTGAGAGCCAACGGAGAGTCCCGCAACTCACGCAGAAATCACTAATAGAAACAGAAGCAAAAGAAAAGTTTAAACGCGAGAGCAGCGGAATCTGTGGATGTAGTGGTAGTGGTAACGGAGAAAAATTATACTGGTAACAGAGAAAGTGAGGGTGATTGTTTGTCTGAAGAGAGGAAAAGAAGAAAACGGTGAAAATGATGAAAACGAGATTCATTTAGGTATTATAGGTATATCCTGATAATACGTTTTGGTGTTATAGGTATATCCTGGTAATAGTTAGTAAGTATCACAGATGTTAAAAATACAGACACGTTGATACTCTTCGTGCGCACACGCCGCGGACTTGGCAACGGTGGTGAGTATACGGGAGAAACACAGCTGACTAGCGAGGGATCACTCCTATATCACATGGTAGACTACCACTGAGGGGTGAGTTGGGTGTGCGTAAGTGTATATGTGTGTGTGTATATTCATATGTTGAGTGCTGTCTTGCAACGTAGCTAGTATTTTCTTCAACGAATTCAACGTATTGAGTAATTTGGCATGTGTTTTACACTCGCCTATGGCAATGCAACACCACGGTATCAACGAGCGGCACTACCGACGGAGAAGCCATAGTACAACAATCTTCCTCTCTTGTTCATATCGCGACATGGCAGAGCGGGTGAATGAATAGGGTGATAATGATAATCAGAAGCGAGAGAGGCGAGTATTCTCTAGAGAAGAAGATTTCTTTCAGGAGCTTAGCAGAGTAGATGGGTTGGTGGCGGTTGGCGTGTAGAGTTTTGTAGGCCACTTATACAGTCAAACAGTAAAGTCAGAATCGACAAAGCGATCTTCTTACCAAAAGTTGAGCGATGGCATCGTTTGGTCCATCAAGAGGGAAGAATAGCAGTGGTGCGAAGCGCAAATCAGGTTGCGGTGGGGCAACAAGTATGTTGAATGTTCATTCTGTCGACCTGAGTTCTCTTGATAAATTATATAATTTTGTATATGTATTTCATATCATTCATTACACGAGAAAGGTAAATTTTCTCGCCGTGATCAAACAGTTCAGGAGGAAAGGTTTTGCGGTTCTAGGATGGTCATTTCCTTCTTTCCCACACTTGTAGACGCACTAGTAAGGGTGGGAACAATTTTCATCTACATACTAGCACCGTCGGAGTTGTTTTCTTGAAAGTAGCAATGGATAGTCTCCTTGCTATTCTGATAGGCTGTCAGGTGATCAACTTTATTTTTAATCATCAGATGTTTTTATCCAACAAACAATAACAGACATTGGTGATTTTCGATACAATCAGCTGACACCGCATGACCTGAACAGGCAAATAGCTGCATTTTGTAATTATAGGTACATTATTTAGTATTTCATTATATCATTGTATTATTTTCACGATGCCATTATTGTATATTATTTATAATCATATTAGTTTGCAGGACGCAGAATTTAGACTGTTATAAACATGTGCAGGTATTTCTACATGCATAAATTCGGCAGCATTTATGAGTATTCTTAGGAATTTCATATGTATGTGTATGTGTGTTTATTGGATATGTATGTTTATGTGTATGGGTATATATGTAAATATATATGTATATGTATGTGTTTATGTATCTGTTTAAGGGTACCATCATCATTTTGATGTCATCGCCGGGAGTTTGGGGCGGTTTATTTTTGCGTTCAAGATTGGAGCGAAGTTGCGGGGGGTGTTCGCTGTATTACACTTACAAACGAAACACAGTGAACATATTTTAATTGACAGAAATTCTGTTTTGGGCGGAGGAACTGCTTTTCGATGGTGGCGGAATGATGATGTCTCCTTCAATGACTCAACTTTTCATTCCTTCATGCTTCAACCTTTAACTTTAAAGTACATATTCATAAACATATTTTACTTTTAATTGCATAATATGACCTTAACATTTCAGAATACGTTCATCGGCTACTGTTTGAGTGGTACAGAGGTATACAGCTGTAGCTGTATTATTAATAGTATATCATAATTTTATTTTATTTTTTGCAAGAATTAAGAAAATTTAAATCCTATCTGCTTCAAGTCACAAGATAGGTGAACCGGCTGGTATAGATATTGTATTGCATTGTATCAAGTAATTATCAAAAGTAATAAATGCTCTTTATTTCAGCCGATTTTATATCCAAATGTCATGAAAACATACGTATTTTATTATAGTTTCATATATCATTAAATGTTTTATGGATATTTATACTTCAACGAATTACAATATGACAATCACATTCCAGAGATACAGTCATCTGCAAGTGATGTAAAGAGGCATCAAGCTACATATTATTATCACATGCCTTATTATTTCTATTATTTTTATTATTATTATTAATTTTAATTTATTTAATTTATTTATCACCTTATTAAAATTCTAGGAACTCCAACTTTAACTGAAAATCCTTATATAGTTCATTACTATATTATATACAACATATATAACATATATATTATTATATATTAATATATATTATTATATTATATATATATATTACATATATATATATATATATATATATATATATATATATATATATATATATATATATATATATATATATATATATATATAAATATTGGGTTGGGAGGGAGCATCAGGGTATCATTCAAGCTGAAACTGGACGATGGTTTGATTGACTGCCTGAGTCTAGGTGGGAATGAACAGTACCATTTTCTTTATCCTACCAATTTAATTGTGTTACTGTGAATTCTACACCAACAGTTTCAGGGAGAGTGACGCGCCTTCTTAACAAGCCATCCTGTAGAAAGCTTAATGAGTATTGCGAGATTGTGTTATTCGAATTGTTGGATGGTATCGTTGGAAGGAGATTCTTATTTTCCGTGGATTTCGCGTAAGTGTCTCTGCTTATGGGTCCACCCCTCCGTTTTTGGCCCTTCATACAGCGATATTGTGAATTCATTTCGGTGGCTCATTTTGATCTTGCTATTAAGTGGAGCTGCATCCAAGCCAAGCGCTAGAGGGGATGGTGGCTACCGTACATACATACATTGTAGACAAACTTGCGCATCCATTATGAACCAGAAAACTTAAACAATGTATGACAGCCATGAGACAAAA
>JASCZW010013020.1:0-26790 GCA_034211315.2 Aedes japonicus
AGGAACAAGTCGATGTTGCCTCTCGTCACATAAGGAATGCAGCAATCAACGGACTTCGTGGCTGTCTTTAGGCATCTGATTTCACGTACAGCTGATTTATCACCGGCATAGAGCAACGAAAACAGTTTTATGCCTTGCCTTAGAAATGCCTAGTATTTCCTAGGGATTTAATACACATTAACCATCAGAGTTACAGGCTCAAATGGTTGGTCCAATTAAATAAATAAATAGTCAAATAAATAAATAAATATTATCTGTCTACTTAGTTTCATACAACTATGCAGGTTTACACTGAATATCACATATGATTATCATTTCCATTTGTGATATTGATGAAGTTTTATTAGGTTTACTAGCTGATCCCGGTGCGAGTGTTATGCCTGCACTAAATGAATGAATATTATATAGAATTGACAGCTTTTTAATGAGTTTTTTTTTTATAATATGAGTTCCAAATCTTGTTTGTAATCATTCTTCTTACTTCAGATTAATATTGATGAAGTTTGTATAGTTATCTGGATATCGAGGATTGGGTTGAAATTTTAAAGTTTGAATTCCGCCATAGAAATATTTTCGTACTAAATTCGCATAATATTTTGATGATTTGCTTGATTATACCTGAGCTATGCAGTTCTGTGTTACATTTGTAGAGTTGAAGGGGGAGGAACAAATAACATAAGAATCTTCCCTGTGCCCCAGAAATACCTGTATACATATTTTCATTTCCAAATACAGATAGATAGTCAGACAGAAACTATCTTAATATAACAGGCCCGTTTCACACCACAATATTAAATGCGGTATCATTTACTGAATAGTTCTCGAGTAATGCAGAAAAATTGCGTTTCATTTCTATAGGACTCACAAGAGGGCAATTTAAACCACCATAGGAATATGTCTCTCCTCTAAAATCTCATGCCAAATTTGATCTCCATCGTTTCTATTAGTCTTCAGTTTCATGCAGAATTTGCTCATTTGCATAGTTATTCTCGCTTCAGAAGTTGAGGAAGAGTTCAATGACTATAAAACATCTTTCCCCTTCAAAACTCCTTACATGCCAAATTTGGTTCCATTTGCTGGATTGCCTGATATGCAAAATTTGCACATTTATATGAGAGATCCCTTTGTATGATATAAATCTCAGCAGAAATATTTCCTTCAAAATCCATATACAAGCTGGGTTCCATCTTCTTGATTAGTCTCGAGTTATGCATAATTTGCTCATTTGTATAGGAGGTTCTCTGTGAAAAAGGAGGGTCCAAATTAGCATTGAAATAGTATTCATCTGCTAAACCTTCATACCAGATTTGCTAATTGCTTGACTTCATTTTATAGGAGACTCTCCTTCAGGGTGAAGAGGTACCTGAAACTATCATAGAAACTTTCTCTGCCTTTACACTAAGCAATTTGGCTTGCCTGGGGTTCAAACTACTGCAGAAACATTTCTGCCCATAAAATTTCATTACGCCATATTTGGTTCCATTTGCTCAGTTCTGAGTTATAGAAATAGCCTTTCATTTATCCATGGGGAGCCCTCATTCTGGGCAAGAATGAACTATCATACATTTAGACTCCAAACTTGCATAAGGTAGGGATTCATGTTTAAATTTGCAGTTTTGTATGTAGATGTATTTCTAGAATGAGGAGAGGTTCAATTGCCGACAAAACATTTCTCTGCCTCAAAAACTCACTACAGCCAATTTTGCTCCATTTGCTTGATTATCTTCTAGTCCTGTTTTCATTTGCAGGATCTCAATTCTCTAAAAACGGGAGGGCTCGAATTAATATCATATGGGAAGGTTCATTAATTATGTCACAGGTAGGAGGAAATGGAGAAAACGTGACATCCATTTACAAAAATTTGAAGGTCCATTAAAACGTAAAATTGTCAATTTTATGCGACTTGAACCATCATGTACATGCCTTAAGTTCATTCTGTTCCATTTGCTTGATTATTTTCGATATGCAGAAACAGATATTTGGGTTCAGAATCACTTCCTTCATATGACGGAAGAGTTCAACACATAGAAATATTCTCCTTCACATGCGAAATTTGGTTCTACTTTCCTTATTAGTTCGATTTCAGAAAGGGGAGGTCTCAACATAGAACAATTTTGTCTTCCTGCATACTTGGATTCCATTTGCATTGATTAGTCTCGAGTCATTCAGAATAGCAGTATTTCATTTGTATCGAGCCCCTCCTCCTCTCTTTAGGAGAGGGAAGGCGTTCAAACTGGACATAGAAATATCTTGTCTTAAATCCATTACATGCTAAATTTTCGCTCTGCTCGGTTAGCTCCCGAGTTACGAATATTGTGCCTTATTTGTAAAGGGGTACAGTCACTTATCAAGGGAAAACGCGTAAATCGGTGAAACGCCTTCTTATTTAGAAATCAAATAAATTCCTTTTCAAGTTCACCAGCATAAATTCGAAAATATTCAGCATTTGCCTGCTTTCAAATCTTCAATGTACCTGCCGCTGACTTCGCCATCAGATGGCATAAGTCATCTTCGTCCACCTTCAATGCAGAAAGTTGCTTGCCTGAACTGCTGCTCAATTTTAGCAGTCTTTCTGTCTCTTTGTTCCACACACAGCCCAGCATTCTTCACTACAATTTCGGCGTGCTGGTCCCATCCTTGGGACCACTGTGCCAGCCAGGACATTGCCTTATCGTAATGCAAGATTTACAACTGGCCAAAATAGGAATCGCGTTTTCAGAGGCAGCAGACAAACAAATTAACCCGGAGGCAATGAGAAATGCTGTTTTCATTACAGGTACAGATGGCCACAACCAGAGCTATCTTCAGTGAATTTCGAGTTTTCAGTGCCTGAAATACCCGCTACCTCTCCTTCTGCCGCATAAAACTCCAGGCTGTTTCAAGGTCATTTTCGACGTTCGTCACACAGTCAAATCCACAGATCACCGCAGTACAGTGTTTTGCCGTCGGTTTATCATCGCGATTTGATACTACCTTCTGTGTCGATGATCCGGTCATAATGGCCGTAGACGATACCTGTTTATTTACTTCGGAGATATTAGGTTCTTCGCTTGAACTACCGGCAACTTTCACGTTCAGCTCTGGTCTCGATTTCCCGATGACAACGCCCTTCAAACATTCACTTAATTACACGGTGTTGATCTGGCACTTTGGGCACGCTGGGTTACTTGCGTGCGAGTGCAGTTGATTTGCGCGATGCGCTTTACAAATTTTCGATACGTTTCTTCATTGACACGGCATTTTACACCGAAGAGGCGAATTCCAAAATGTACAGATACACTTACATTACCTCAAATGAGGGTGTTCAGGCAACGTAAAATTGAAAGAAATATCGCTGATATCGCCTCATGAACTTCTTTGCGACGGGAGGGTTCTCACCTTTTTTTGTCTTCAAAATCTTCTATACAATTTCAGTTTTCTTTGTTTGATTAGTTCCGAAGTTGTGTAGAAAATTTTGCTCATTTGGGAGCTTCCCCTTTCCAGTGAAGGAGGGGTCTCAAATTCATCATAAGACATCTTCAGCCTTCACGCCGATTTTCACAGCAGTTAAATGTGACAAAGGAAACCTAACTCATTTCATTATATAGACTACTGATTTGCAGAGCTGCTGCCACATCTGCACAAATGAATGAATACATACAGAGGGATTTGGGTCTCAATAAGGAAAGCCCGTTTGTCAGAACATCTTCCAGCCAGCTCCAGACAATACAGGCTTCAGACTCTGTGTTACCTGGAGCTAATGCTTCAGAATTGGCTGAGTTCTGTGTTTGAATTCACTACAGAAACATTCTCTGCACTAAAAACTCCACATTGATTCATTCTGTTGGATTAGTGCCCCAGCTATGCAGAAACCTGTGTTTCACTAGCGTGAGCTGAAAGGGGGAAGGGTTCAACGATCATATACTTCATTTGTGTCATTTGCATATATTAGTTTTCACTGATTGTCAGATAGATGATGGGTGAAATCCATTTTAATATAAATTAAAATCTCTGTTTCCACACACATGCCAAATGCGGTTTCATTTATCTGGAATAGTTCGAGTTACAGTAGAATTCTGTGTTTCATTTGTTGTATCTTTTGTAGGGAGGAGGGGCTTTGAACACCATGTATTTCATGCCTTAAAAAATCTCGCGTTCATTCCAGTCTTGGGGTTCCATTT
This sequence comes from Aedes japonicus, assembly GCA_034211315.2. Lineage (NCBI taxonomy): Eukaryota > Metazoa > Arthropoda > Insecta > Diptera > Culicidae > Aedes > Aedes japonicus. Next base: position 4,161 of record JASCZW010013020.1, read on the forward strand.
ATTATTTTCGATTTTCCTTTTCAGAGGTTGCGCTAAATCACTGCTAGAAATATGTCTGATCTTCAAAATCTACATGCCAAATTCTGATTCTATCTGTTTTATTAGCTCGAGTTACAGCAGAACTTCAAGGCTCATTTCATGACTTCACTGCAGGGCAGAGCGGGAATCTAAATACCATAGGGACCTTCCTTCCAAAATCCAAATTCTGATTCCATCTGTTTTGTTGCCTGAGCGCGCAGAAATTCTGCGTGTCATTTCTCTGTTTGATACTTGCTCACATGAAGGAGGAAGAACTAACATCACAAGATTTTCCAAAACCTCCCATATGTCAAATTTGTCCTGTACTTGACAGTCGAGTTATATACCTGTGTTTCATTTGAATTTCTCTGAGGGTCTAGCATTTGAAACAGAGCTCATCTTACAAAAACTCCATGCCAGATTTCCAATTATTCCCAGCTGATTAGCTTCCCGATGTATTGAATGTTGCATTGAGAGATTTTCAGGCGAAGGTGACCTGAAACCATCATATCTTCTGCCTTCACATTATAATACCAAAAATACTGCAGTAGGAAACATTTCGCCTACAAAGTTTCTCCACATGCCATATCTGGTTCCATTTGTTTGATTAGTTCTGCCATGCAGAAAATATTTCATTTGCATGGGAGCCTCCTTCTAAAGGCGGAGGGTGTCGAACTATAATAAGCATTTTTCTTGAATTTTTCCTGCATAGGATATTAGCTCCATGTCATATTTAAATTTGTGTTTTGCATACAGGCCTCTCAGAAAGGGAGGAGAGGTCTTACTCACATTAAAATATTCTCAAAACTAATATTAATAATTTTGGTTCCATTTGTTTGACATTCCTCGAGTTACAGTAGTATTTGCCTTTTCATTTGCATGGGATCCCACTTCTAGAAAGGCGGGAGGCCTCGAACCATCATAAGATGGCTTTCTGACTCCAAAACCACTGAATACAAGAGAGGCAGCAGTATAGTTCATCTGGCTGAAATTCTGTTTCATTTGTAGCGAGAAGGGGAGGACTTGAATCACCATAAAAATATACCATGCTCCAAAACTAACCATTCCAAGCCTAACTGACGTGTTGACACTGAGCCATGCAGAAGCCTGGGTTCCATCTGTCTGAGAGCACTTCCCCCCTTCCTCATATTTTATCTTTATAAGAGGTCCAAATCACTGATGAAGATTTCCTTCAAAACTTCATAAAAATCACCCATCTTCTCTGACATTAGTTCCGAGCTGCTAGTGATTCCAGTATCTTATCTGAGGTTCCTCCAGAGAGAAATCAAATCATTATAGAAATAATTTTTTGTCTTCAAACACACACATACTAGTTCTGTCTTCATTTGCTTGATATTAGTTCTGCCGAGTCATGCAGAATATGTTTTCATTTAAAATGAAGCTCCTCTTCCACTTTGTGATGGGAAGGGGTTCAGCCCAATATAGAAATATTTGTCTTAAAGACATGTTTTATTTAGTTGGGAGCCCCCTTATATTTGAGGGGGTTCCTGCCACATGTGCCCTGCCTTTGGGGCCATTACATGGTCTGTTTGCTCATTAGTTCGCTGAGTTATGCAGAATATCTCCCTTTGCGACATGGGAGGTCGCCACATAAAACCTTGCCTTCTGTAACTTCATTACATGCTAAATTTCTGTCTGTCTGTTTGATTAGTCTCGAGTTACATTTGGGTTTCATTTGCAGCGGGAGCCCCCGCTCTCCTGGTGGTTCGCCATGTACTTTTTTGCCTTCAAAACTGCCACATGCTAAATTTCAGGCCCGTTTACCTCGAGTTGGCGCAATACGTTTTATTTGTATGGGAGCCCCCTTTATGACGTCTCAAGCTGCCATAAAAATCTGCCTTCAAAACCACACATGCTAAATTTTGGTTTTGCTTGATTAGTTCGAGTTGTGCAAATTTCCATGGGAGCCCTCTCCAGCGAAGGAGGGGTCTCAAACTATCATAAGAATCTTCTCTGTCTCAAAATCTTCCCGCAAACGAAGCTCACGGCATCGGTCTTTCACTCGCGAGTTAAATCAGACATGAGTTCCCAACTCATTTCCTTTATTATATAGAGGAGCGTTGCTACGCCTGCAACGTCGAATGAAGACACCTGACGCTTTTTTAATGAGTTTTTGAGTAATAAGGAGTCAAATTTATCAGAGCATTTGTTACCTAGATACTTGTGGCTAGTTATCTGATATTCTCGATTGCTGTTTGAATTACTATAGAAATATTTCGGGTATCTGTACCTGCATACATTTTGATTTCCCATTTGCTTGATTACTTCATAGTTCTGCGTTTCATTTATATAGGAAGGGGAAGCGGTCTCAAATATCATGTTATCCTTTCATTTAAATACTGCATATTATATTTTCACTTCTGATTGCCGATAGAAATTCATTTTAATATAAATAAAATTTGCTTCACGAATTGACGGTGCTTTATTAGTTCTGAGTTATGCAGAAATCTGTTTCATTTTCATGTAGACTTCAGGCAGAGCGTAGTCTTAAATTACCATAGAAGAGGTCTTCTTCAAAATTGATGCCAAATTTGATTCTTATTTGCTTTGTTATTCTCGAGTTAGCAAATTTCAGTAAGCCATTTGTTTGAGAGTTTCCTCTTCAGAAGACGGAAGAGTTCAATGACCATGTCATTCTCTCTCAAAAATCTTCCATATGCCAAATTTGCCCCATTTTCTTACATGAGTTGCGTATAAATTTGCTCATTTGTGTGAAACTGCCTTCTCAGAAAAGGGAGGGGTTCACTGTATTGTTATATCATTTACAAAAATTATTACGCTAGATTTTCTGTCTATTCTGCTTGATTATTCCGAGTTACATATTATTATTTTCATTTCAGAGAGACTGCTAAAGGAATTGAATCTATCATAATTTTTCTGCCTTCAAAATCTACATTACAGCAATGTGGCTTACAAATAGAAATACTTGCCTACCTTCATGTTATTTCGGTTCCATTTGATTAGTTTTGAGTTATGCAGAAAATATTTTTCATTTGCATGAGCCTTCTTTAAAGCGTTAGAGGGGTGTCAAAACTAGTCTGCATGGTTTTCTTTTCAGAGTGAGGAGAGGTCTGCCACAGTGCTTGCCTAAAATTCATAGCCTTACAGCCAATTTTGCTCCCATTTGTTGACATGAGTTATAGAATTTTCATTTGCAGCTGGGATCACTTTCTTCTTTAGGGGAGGCCTGAATTATATTGAGAGAGAGTAAAGATGCTTTCTCGACCTTTTGCACCAGTATTCAGTGGCCTGGGTACAAAGGTAGCAGTTCTCATGCCTATTGAGTTCTGTGTTTCATTTCATTGCGCTGTATAGTTCATGTTGAAATTCTGTGTTTCATTTGCAGTGAGAGCCCCTTTGTGAGGGGAGGCAGCTTTGAACTAATATAAAAATACCTTCATGCCTTAAAAATTCAAAGTTCATTCCAAATTTGTTCCATTTGCTTGACATTGCCATGCAGAAATGGGTTCATTTGTTGCATTCTCATATGACGATTTCTCCTTCAAACTTCACATGCGAACAGTTCATTTCTTATTAGTCTTCTATTACATCTGCGCTTATTTGAATACTTCTTCAGAAAGTAGGCTCTCACCTGTAAATATAATAATTTTTTTGTCTTCAGACCACTACTACTAAATTTGTCTCCATTTGTTTTGACATTTGTCACAGACATACCTTGTATCGTATTTCTTCCCCTCAGGATGGAGCGTCTCAAACTAACATAGAAATATCTTTCGTCTTAAAACAACACATTAATGTTCGTTTGCTTGATTATCTCGAGCTATGCAGACATTGCGTTTATTTGTAGTGGTTTCCTGATTTTAAAGGTTACCATAAAGTGCTCAAAATCTCATTACGTTGGGTTTGGTTTCTTTTACTTGATTAGTTTGTAAGTTTCTCTCACAAGGTAATACTGACAAACAATTCTTTTCGCTCACAAGGAAAGCTAAATCGCGACAAAGGAAATTTCAACTCATTTTCTTTATTATATAGACTACAGGCTTGCACTAAATGAAGGAAAATTCAAGTACGTTTTTTCCTTTTTTTTTTTATTTTCGAAATGAGTTTTTCTCTGATAAGCAGGGCTCAGACTTCTATCAAATACAGTTTATCCGAGAAATACACGTCTTGTTTTGCTAAGGTACATGGGAGCCCTTCCCTTCCAGAGGGGGGTACCAGTTCCCCTTCGACATTCCAAATTTGCTCCCATTTGTTTACATGATTATTGCATTGCCTCATCATCTTTTACAAAATTTGAGTTTAATTTGTGTTGTATTCCCTCTTCAGAAAGGAGGGTCTTGAATATAGAAAACATTCTGCCTTCATAACCTGAGAACTATCAAGCAAATCGAATCAAATTTGACATGTGGGGGGTTTTGAAGGCAAGAATGTTTCTATGGTAGTTCAAGACCCCTCCCCTTTCTGAAGAGGGGGGGGGGGCTTCTAACAAATTAAACTCAAATTTTTATTAAAATTGATGAACCCAGTGCGATGGTTCGAGAACTAATCAAGCAAATGGAACCAAATTTGGAATGTGGGGGGTTTTGAAGGCAATGATTGTATGGTGGTTTGAGAAACCACCCCCCTCTGGAAGGGAGGGCTCCCATATAACAGCTTACTTAAAAACAAAACGTGTGTTTCTCGGATAAGAAGCATGTTTTGATAGAAGTCTGAACCCCTGCTTAGTCAAGAAAAAAAAACTCATTTCGAAAAAAAATAAACGTGCCAGTTCTATTGAATTTTCCTTCATTTAGTTGCAAGCGTAGCAGCGCACGCACCGGGTTCAGCTAGTCTATATAATAAAAATGAGTTGGGGTTTCCTTTGTCACGATTTAACTCGCGAGCGGAAAGACCGATCGGCGTGAAATTTTGTATGCAGGGATTTTTGGTGCCGGAGAATAATCTTATGATGGTTTGAGACCCCTCCCTTCACTGGAATGGGGGGCTCCCATACAAATGAAACACAAATTTCTACACAACTCGAGAACTAATCAAGCAAAAGAAACCAAATTTAGCATGTGTGAGTTTTTGAAGGCAAAAAAGAATTTTATGGTAGCTTGAGAACCCTCCCCGTCATTAAAGGGGGGGGCTCCCATACAAATAAAACACAATATTCTGCATAACTCGGGAAGTAATCAAGCAAACGGAACGAAATTTCGCATGTGGTGGTTTTTAAGACAAAAAATGTTTCTATGTTGGTTTGAGACCCCTTCCCATCCTAAAGGGGGGGGGGAGCGCTCCGATACAAAAGAAATATACTATTCTGCATGACTCGAGAACTAATCAAGCAAATGGAACCAAATTTAGTATGTGGTGGTTTTTGAAGACAAAAATTGTTCTATGTTGATTTGAGAGCCCTCCCTTTCTGAAAGGGGGGAACCTATTCAAATAAAGCGCAAATCCTTGCATAACTCGAGAACTAATAAGAGAAATGGAACCAAATTTCGCATGTGGAAGTTTTTGAAGGAGGGAAATGTGTCTATGGTGATCTGAGACTCTTCCGTCATATGAGGAGAAAGGGGGAGGGGTGTTCTAAAACAAATGGAACCCAAATTTCTGCATAACTTGAGAAATAATCAAGCAAATGGAACCAAATTTGGAATGGACGAGTTTTTTAAGGCATGAAATGTTTTTATGGTGGTTCAAAGCCCTCCTCCCTCTAAAAGGGGGCTCTCATACAAATGAAACACAAATTTCAACCAAACATGAGAACTATACCTTTTGCTTGCAAATTGAAATGAAACACAAATTTCAACCAAACATGAGAACTATACCTTTTGCTTGCAAACCACTGAATACGGTTTTTGGGTCCGGGAAAGCATCTTATGATAGTTCGAGAGCCCTCCTGCTTCTAGAAAGGGTGGGATCCCATGCAAATGAAAACAAATTCTGCATAACTCGAGAACTAATCAAGCAAATGGAACCAAAATTGGTATGGGTGAGATTTTGAAGGCAAGAAATGTTTTTGTGGTAATTTAAGACCTCTCCTCACTCTGAAAAGGAAAACCATACATAAGAAACACAAATTTAAACCAAACATGAGAACTATCCTTACACTATGCAAATTTGTATGCAGGGGTTTTTGGGTCCGGGAAAGGATCTTATTATAGTTTGACACCCCTCCTGCCTTTAGAAAAGAAGGCTCCCATGCAAATGAAAAACTATTTTCTGCATAACTCAAGAACTAATCAAACAAATGGAACCGAATATGGCATGTGGAGGTTTTGTAGGCAAGAAATGTTTCTACGGTGATTTGAGACCCCAAGCAAAAGAAACCACATTTAGCATGTGTGAGGTTTTAGAGGCAAGAAAGGTTTCTATGATGGATTCAGATTCCTTTTAGCCCTGAAAGGGGGGGCTCCTATACAAATGAAAAACAATATTCTGTGTAACTCGAGAACTAATCAAGCAAATTGAACCAAATCTAGCATGTGGAGGTTTTTGTAAATGAATGCTGTTTCAATGCTGATTTGAGACCCCTCCTTTTCTGAAGGCGGGGGGGACTCCCTTACAAATGAAACACAAATTTATGCATAACTCGAGAACTAATCAAGAAAATGGAACCAAATTTGGCATATGGAGGTTTTTGAAGGAGAGAAATGTTTTTATGGTCATTGAGACTCTTCCGTCTTCTGAAGAGGGGGGGCTCTCAAACAAATGAAACACAAATTTCTGCATAACTCGAGAACTAATAAAGCAAATGGAATCAAATTTGGCATGTGGAATTTTTTGAAGGAGAGACATATTCCTATGGTGGTTTAAGACCACTCTGCCCTCTTAATGAGGGGGTCCCATAGAAATGAAACGCAAGTTTCTGCATAACTCTAGAACTAATAAAGCAAATGGAATCAAATTTGGCATGTGGGGGTTATTGGAAACAGGATTTTTATTTATATTAAAATGGATTTCTGTCTGACTGTCTGTCTGACCGATCGGAGTGAAAATATGTATGCAGGTATTTTTGGGGCTGGGGAAGGTTCTTATGATTGTTTGAGACCGCTTCCCCTTCCTGCTCGCATACAAATGAAACGCAAATTTCCGTATAGCTTGAGAATTAATCAAGCAAATGGAATCAAAAAGGGTATGCGGGGTTTTTTGAATGCCAGAAATGTTTCTATGGTGAATTCAAACACAAATTTCAACCAATCCTGAGAATTATCCAGGTAACTAAGCCACAAACTGTGTATTGTCTGGGTAACAAGAATGCTCTGATAGAAGTTTGAACTCCTTATTACTCAAAAAAACTCATTAAAAAACAGCCGTCAGTTCTATGTAATGTTCATTCATTTAGTTGCAGGCGTAGCAACGCTCGCACCGGGATCAGCTAGTCTATATAATAAAAATGAGTTGGGGTTCCTTTGTCACGATTTAACTCGCGAGTGGAAAGACCGATCGCCGTGAAATTTCGTTTGCAGAGATTTTTGGGGCTGGAGAAGGTTCTTATGATGGTTTGAGACCCTCCCTTCACTGGAAAGGGGGCTCCCATACAAATGAAACACAAATTTCTACACAACTCGAGAACTAATCAAGCAAAAGAAACCAAATTTAGCATGTGTGAGTTTTTGAAGGCAAAAAAGGTTTTTATGGTAGCTTGAGAACCCTCCCTGTCATAAAAGGGGGGCTCCCATACAAATAAAACACAATATTCTGCATAACTCGGGAACTAATCAAGCAAACGGACCGAAATTTAGCATGTGTGAGTTTTTGAAGGCAAAAAGTTTTTATGGTAGCTTGAGAACCCTCCCTCGTCATAAAAGGGGGGCTCCCATACAAATAAAACACAATATTCTGCATAACTCGGGAACTAATCAAGCAAACGGACCGAAATTTAGCATGTGTGAGTTTTTGAAGGCAAAAAAGGTTTTTATGGTAGCATGAGAACCCTCCCCGTCATAAAAGGGGGGCTCCCATACAAATAAAACACAATATTCTGCATAACTCGGGAACTAATCAAGCAAACGGACCGAAATTTAGCATGTGTGAGTTTTTAAAGGCAAAAAAGGTTTTTATGGTAACTTGGGAACCCTCCCCGTCATAAAAGGGGGGGCTCCCATACAAATAAAACACAATATTCTGTATAACTCGGGAACTAATCAAGCAAACGGAACGAAATTTAGCAAGTGGTGGTTTTTAAAGACAAAACATGTTTCTATGTTGGTTTGAGACCCCTTCCCATCCTAAAGGTGGGAAGGGGAGGGCTTCGACCCAAATGAAATACACTATTCTGCATGACTCGAGAACTAATCAAGCAAATGGAACCAAATTTAGTATGTGGTGGTTTTTGAAGACAAAAAATTGTTCTATAATGATTTGAGACTCCTCCCTCTCTGAAAAGGAGGGAACCTATTCAGATAAAATACAAATCCTTGCATAACTCGAGAACTAATCAGAGAAATGGAACCAAATTTCGCATGTGGAAGTTTTTGAAGGAGGGAAATGTTTCTATGGTGATTTGAGACTCTTCCGTCATATGAGGAGGAAGGGGGGAGGGGGTGCTCTCAAACAAATGGAACCCAAATTTCTGCATAACTCGAGAAATAATCAAGCAAATGGACCCAAACTTGGAATGGACGAGTTTTTTAAGGCATGAAATATTTTTATGGTGGTTCAAAGTCCCTCCTCCCTCTAAAAAGGGGGGCTCTCATACAAATGAAACAAATTTCAACCAAAGATGAGAACTATACCTACTGCCTGCAAATTTGTATTCAGTGGTTTTTGGGTCCGGGAAAGCATCTTATGATAGTTCGAGAGCCCTCCTGCTTCTAGAAAGGGTGGGATCCCATGCAAATGAAAAACAAATACCTGCATAACTCGAGAACTAATCAAACAAATGGAACCAAAATTGGTATGGGTGAGTTTTTGAAGAAATGTTTTTGTGGTAATTTAAGACCTCTCCTCACTCTGAAAAGGGGGGCTACCATACATACGAAACACAAATTTAAACCAAACATGAGAACTATCCCTATGCAGGGGTTTTTGGGTCCGGGAAAGGATCTTATTATAGTTCGACACCCCTCCTGCCTTTAGAAAGGGAGGCTCCCATGCAAATGAAAACTATTTTCTGCATAACTCAAGAACTAATCAAACAAATGGAACCAAATATGGCATGTGGAGCTTTTTGTAGGCAAGAAATGTTTCTACGGTGGTTTGAGACCACAAGCAAAAGAAACCACATTTAGCATGTGTGAGGTTCTAAAGGCAAGAAAGGTTTCTATGATGGTTTCAGATTCCTCTTCGCCCTGAAAGGGGGGGCTCCTATACAAATGAAATACAATATTCTGTACAACTCGAGAACTAATCAAGCAAATTGAACCAAATCTGGCATGTGGAGGTTTTTGTAGATGAATACTGTTTCAATGCTAATTTGAGACCCCTCCCTTTTCTGAAGGGGAGGGGCTCCCATACAAATGAAACACAAATTTATGCATAACTCGAGAACTAATCAAGAAAATGGAACCAAATTTGACATATGGAGGTTTTTGAAGGAGAAAAATGTTTTTATGGTCATTGAGACTCTTCCGCCTTCTGAAGAGGGGGGGGGGCTATCAAACAAATGACACGCAAATTTCTGCGTAACTCGAGAACTAATAAAGCAAATGGAATCAAATTTAGCATGTGGAATTTTTGGAAGGAGAGACATATTCCTATGGTGGTTTAAGACCACTCTGCCCTCTGAATGAGGGGGGTCCCATAGAAATGAAACGCAAAGTTCTGCATAACTCGAGAACTAATAAAGCAAATAGAATCAAATTTGGCATGTGGATTTTTTTGAAGGTCAGACATATTTCTATGGTGGTTTGAGACCCCTTGGCCCTCTGAAAGGAAAATCGAGAAATAATCAAGCAAATGGACCCAAATTTGGAATGGACGAGTTTTTTAAGGCATGAAATATTTTTATGGTGGTTCAAAGCCCCTCCTCCCTCTAAAAAGGGGGGCTCTCAAACAAATGAAACGCAAATTTCTGCATAACTCGAGAACTATTCAAGTAAATGAAACCACATTTGGCATGTGTTATTGGAAACAGGATTTTAATTTATATTAAAATGGATTTCTGTCTGACAGTCTGTCTGACCGATCGGAGTGAAAATATGTATACAGGTATTTTTGGGGCTGGGGAAGGTGCTTATGATCGTTTGAGACCGCTTCCCCCTTTCGGCTCGCATACAAATGAAACACAAATTTCTGCATAGCTTGAGAACTAATCAAGCAAATGGAATCAAAAATGGTATGTGGGGTTTTTTGAATGCAAGAAATGTTTCTATGGTGAATTCAAACACAAATTTCAACCAATTCTGAGCATTATCCAGGTAACTAAGTCACAAACTGTGTATTGTCTGGGTAACAAGAATGTTCTGATAGAAGTTTGAACTCCTTATTACTCAAAAAAAAAAACCATTAAAAAAAAGCGTCAGTTCTATGTAATGTTCATTCATTTTGTTGCAGGTGTAGCAACGCTCGCACCGGGATCAGCTAGTCTATATAATAAAAATGAGTTGGGGTTTCCTTTGTCACGATTTAACTCGCGAGCGGAAAGACCGATCGGCGTGAAATTTTGTATGCAGAGATTTTTGGGGCTGGAGAATAATCTTATGATGGTTTGAGACCCCTCCCTTCACTGGAAAGGGGGCTCCCATACAAATGAAACACAAATTTCTACACAACTCGAGAACTAATCAAGCAAAAGAAACCAAATTTAGCATGTGTGAGTTTTTGAAGGCAAAAAAGGTTTTTATGGAAGCTTGAGAACCCTCCCCGTCATAAAAGGGGGGGTTCATAAAGGGCGATACGGTCAAAATTTGGTCAATATCAACTTGACGTATTTCTTTCAATTTTGCATTTAAAAAACCTGAACACCCCTCATTTTGAAGGTGTGTGTGTGTAGAATGTTGCTCCTATTTTGATTTTGGAATTCACTCTTCAGTTGTCAAAATGCCGTCCAAGCAAGAAGAGCAACGTATCAAAATTTTGCTCGCGCATCGCGCAAATCCGAGCTACTCGCACGCAAAGTTGGCAAAATCGCTAAAAGTTGCCAAATCAACCGTGTAATTAAAGTGTTTGGGGAACGTTTGTCGACAGCCAGGAAGTCTGGATCGGGGGGAAATCGAAAACCAGAAGCCGCTGAGACGACAAAGAGAGTTGCCGGTAGTTTCAAGCGAAACCCTAACCTATTCTCCGAGATGCCGCAAATAAGCTGGGTGTATCGTCTACAACCGTGCATCGAGCCAAAAACGAGCCGGACTATCGACTTACAAGAAGGTAGTGACTCCAAATCGCGATGATAAACAAAATACGACGGCCAAAGCGCGATCCCGGAGGCTGTACACGACGATGCTGACGAAGTTTGACTGCGTGGTAATGGACGACGAAACCTACGTCAAAGCCGACTACAAGCAGCTTCCGGGACAGGAGTTTTATACGGCAAAAGGAAGGGGAAAGGTAGCAGATATTTTCAAGCACACGAAACTGTCAAAGTTCGCAAAGAAATATCTGGTTTGGCAAGCCATCTGTACTCTGTGGCTTGAAAAGCAGCATTTTCATTGCTTCCGGGACTGTCAACCAAGAAATTTACGTGAAAGAGTGTTTGAATAAACGTCTGCTGCCTTTCCTGAAGAAACACGGTTGTTCCGTACTGTTTTGGCCGGATTTGGCATCTTGCCATTACGGTAAAACGGCCATGGAGTGGTACGCCGCCAACAACGTGCAGGTGGTTCCCAAGGACAAGAGCCCTCCCAACACGCCAGAGCTCCGCCCAATTGAGAAATACTGGGCTATTGTCAAGCGGAACCTAAAGAAGACCAAAAAACTGCTAAGGACGAGCAGCAGTTCAAGGCAAACTGGCTTTCTGCGGCGAAGAAGGTGGACAAGGTGGCTGTACAAAATCTGATGGCAGGGGTCAAGCGTAAGGCCCGGCAATTCGGATTTGGAAAAGCGGAAGCCTAACTGAATATTTTTCCTGAATTTTATACTAATTGAACTTGAAAAAGAAATTTAATTTGATTTCTAAATAAACGATTTCACCGATTTACACGCGTTTTCCCTTGACCAAATTTTGACTGTATCACCCTTTACAAATAAAACACAATATTCTGCATAACTCGGGAGCTAACCAATCAAACGGAACGAAATTTAGCATGTGGTAGTTTTTTAAGACAAAAAATGTTTCTATGTTGGTTTGAGACGCCTTCCCTCTCCTAAAGGGGGGAGGAGGGGGCTCCGATACAAATGAAATACACTATTCTGAATGACTCGAGAACTAATCAAGCAAATGGATCCAAATTTAGAATGTGGTGGTTTTTGAAGACAAAAAATTGGTCTATGTTGATTTGAGACTCCTCCCCTTTCTGAAATCGAGAACTAATAAGAGAAATGGAACCAAATTTCGCATGTGGAAGTTTTTGAAGGAGGGAAATGTTTCTATGGTGATTTGAGACTCTTCCGTCATATGAGGAGGAAGGGGGAAGGGGGTGTTCTCAAACAAATGGAACCCAAATATCTGCATTTCTGCATAACTCGAGAAATAATCAAGCAAATGGAACCAAATTTGGAATGGACGAGTTTTTTAAGGCATGAAATGTTTTTATGATGGTTCAAAGCCCCTCCTCCCCCTAAAAAGGGGGGCTCTCATACAAATGAAACAAATTTTAACCAAACATGAGAACTATACCTACTACATTGCAAATTTGTATTCAGTGGTTTTTGGGTCCGGGAAATCATCTTGGGGAACGTTCATTAATAACGTCACGCAAAAATTGACTTTTTATGACCCCCTCCCCCCCTTGTCCCGTTTTTTGTATGGACCTTCAAATTTTTTTGTATGGATCGTCACGTTTTCTCAAATCCCCCCTCCCCTCCTACTGCGTGACATAATTAATGAACCTTCCCTTGTGATAGTTCGAGAGCCCTCCCGTTTTAGAAAGGGTGGGATCCCATGCAAATGAAAAACAAATTCCTGCATAACTCGAGAACTAATCAAGCAAATGGAACCAAAATTGGTATGGGTGAGTTTTTGAAGGCAAGAAATGTTTTTGTGGTAATTTAAGACCTCTCCTCATTCTAAAAAGGGATACATACATACAAAACACAAATTTAAACCAAACATGAGAACTATCCCTACCGCTATGCAAATTTGTATGCAGGGGTTTTTGGGTCCGGGAAAGGATCTTATGATAGTTCGACACCCCTCTTGCCTTTAGAATGGGGGGCTCCCATGCAAATGAAAAACTATTTTCTGCATAACTCAAGAACTAATCAAACAAATGGAACCAAATATGGCATGTGGAGGTTTTGTAGGCAAGAAATGTTTCTACGGTGGTTTGAGACCCCAAGCAAAAGAAACCAAATTTAGCAGGTGTGAGGTTTTAAAGGCAAGAAAGGTTTCTATGATGGTTTCAGATTCCTCTTCGCCCTGAAAGGAGGGGCTCCTATAAAAATGAAATACAATATTCTGTATAACTCGAGAACTAATCAAGCAAATTGAACCAAATCTGGTATGTGGAGGTTTTTGTAGATGAATACTGTTTCAATGCTAATTTGAGACCCCTCCTTTTTCTGAAGGGGGGGGGGGGCTCCTATACAAATGAAACACAAATTTATGCATAACTCGAGAACTAATCAAGAAAATGGAACCAACTTTGGCATATGTAAGTTTTTGAAGGAGAGAAATGTTTCTATGATGATTTGAGACCCCTCCGCCATCTAAAAGGGATCTCTCATATAAATGAAACACAAATTTTTGCATAACTCGAGAACTAATCCAGCAAATGGAACCAAATTTGGCATATGGAGGTTTTTGAAGGAGAGAAATGTTTTTATGGTCATTGAGACTCTTCCGCCTTCTGAAGCGAGGGGGGGGGGAGCTCTTATACAAATGAAACACAAATTTCTGCATAACTCGAGAACTAATAAAGCAAATGGAATCAAATTTGGCATGTGGATTTTTTTAAAGGAGAGACATATTCCTATGGTGGTTTAAGAGCACTCTGCCCTCTTAATGAGGGGGGTCCCATAGAAATGAAACGCAATTTTCTGCATTACTCGAGAACTATTCAAGTAAATGATACCACATTTGGCGTGTGGGGGTTATTGGAAACAGGATTTTTATTTATATTAAAATGGATTTCTGTCTGACTGTCTGTCTGACCGATCGGAGTGAAAATATGTATACAGGTATTTCTGGGGCTGGGGAAGGTTCTTATGATTGTTTGAGACCGCTTCCCCCTTCCGGCTCGCATACAAATGTAACACAAATTTCTGCATAGCTCGAGAACTAATCAAGCAAATGGAATCAAAAATAGTATGCGGGGTTTTTTGAATGCAAGAAATGTTTCTATGGCGAATTCAAACACAAATTTCAACCAATCCTGAGAATTATCCAGGTAACTTAGCCACAAACTGTGTATTGTCTGAGTAAGAAGAATGTTCTGATAAAAGTTTGAACTCCTTATTACTCAAAAAAAAAACTCATTAAAAAAAAGCGTCAGTTCTATGTAATGTTCATTCATTTAGTTGCAGGCGTAGCAACGCTCGCACCGGGATCAGCTAGTAAACTAATAAAACTTCATCAATATCCGCAAAAAAATGGAAATGATCCATAAAATTATTCAGTGTAAACCATAGTTTGTATAAAACTAGCTGAACCCGGAGCGAGCGTTTATTTATTTATTTATTTATTTATTTATTTAATTGGACCAACAAACAGGCTGCAATAAGCTCTGATGATTTAATGTTAGTATTAAATCTAAAATACTAGGCATTTTCTAAAACTTAAAACATAAAACTGTTTTTCGCGTTTCACTATGCCGGAGTAAATCAGACTAAAACTGCGCCGAAGTGTCTGAGTTGGTGCATTGAAATCAAATACTAAGGCAACCCTTTTGAAGTCCGTTGATTGCTGCATTCATTCCGTGCTTATGTGACGAAACGGTAGCTCAACATCGACTTGTTCCTTAATGAACGAGGTCGTACATTCAGGTTGATTTGCTCGAGTATGGTTGGGCAGTCCACTCTTCCTTGCAAGGTTTCGGCGATACATAAAACAACTGGCAGTGTCTCTTCTCTTCAAGTCGAAAGAGGTTCCAGATGAATCAGTAGACATCGACCTCCTAGCTACTAGGTTGCCTGAAAAGTCCCTTTAATATCAAACACGAAAACATTTTTTTTTGCCAAATTCGGTTTTATTTCTCAACATACTCTCCTTTTAGGTCGATACGTCGAGTCCAGCTATTTTCTAATTTTTTTATCCCATCCGAATAGTACTCCTTCAAAAGTCCTTCAAAATAGCCATTGGTTTCAGCTTTGAGCTCATCATTTGAGTAAAATCGCGTACAGGTGAGCCATCTCTCCAGGTTTGGGAACAAATAGAAGTCACTGGCGGCCAAGTCTGGCGAATACGGTGGATGGGGAACAAATTGATACCGAATTTCATTCAATTTTGCTTGAGCGATGAGCAGGCGCATTGTCGTGCTGATAGAGCACACTTTTTCTGGACTTCATCCTTCAAACGATTTAATAACACTGCATAGTATGCGCCTGTTATGGTTTTTGTACCTTTTTCAAGATATTCGATGAATATTACACCTTGCGCATCCCAAAACACGGAGGCCATAACCTTTCCCGTCGATTGTTGCGTTTTCGGGCGCTTTGGAGTACTTCGCCCGGTGAAACTCACTGTTTTGCCTGCTTCTATGACTCCGGTGTGGTAATGGATCCAAGTTTCATACATGGTTGTGGAATTGGCGCACAAACTCCTTCGGATTGCGTAAACTTGGTCAAATTCTCCTGAGAGATTGTAACACGAATGCGTTTTTGGTCCATTGTAAGCAAACGCGGCACCCATCGCGCGCAGAGCTTCTTCATACTCAGAACTCAGGCATACCAAATGTACCGCCTCACGACAGTATTATGAAGGCTGTCGCCTCGTTAACCCTATGACAGCCTCACAATTGTGCTATCCACGACAGCCCACAGCGAACCAGTCATGCGACATGCAACGTTGCCGTCTTTGACTGTACACAATACGCATGTTCGTGTGGATGTATTTTGTATTATAGCTCTAAGACAGCCTCGGTTGTTGATTCGTTACATTTCGCAAAGATACGACATGTACTTCGCACTGATATTTTACTCTGGTTCCTCATGTCGTGTCCGTGCTGTATGTCTACCACCAGTGCCAGTACAATGCCGAAGCGGATTCGGTAATGAGTTTTGTGCTAGGGCCATTTTTTCATTGACTAGCTTTCTGCAGTCGTCAACTGATCGCTGCTGAGTGGGTTAGTTTATGTTCAACTTCCAACGATTTTATTAACTCGTTCCGATGTACGGAGCCGATAATTCATTGATTTTTTTTGTAGGATTAGTAGGAATTGGACTAAATACTCGCGGTTGACCCAAGGTTAGAATAGGTGAAATTTTTGGGGATTGGTTGGACAGAGGAACATGGAAATAGGGTTCGGTAGTCTCAATAGATAGCTGTCGCCAGCACTATATCTTAGTGCGATATGACCAGGGCTCCCTTATTGTGTTCGGCCAGTTATTATCTTCCGACGATTTTTGCAACAATTCCGAAATGGAAATTCATGTTAAACCCATCTGGGTGACGTTATGAAGATTAAAAGTGGTGCTTATAGAAATGGGACGAATGAAATTTGTGCTGCTGAAAATCATGGCACGGGCAAAATTCGTGGCCCGGATGAAAATTGAGCAAGTGGAAGTGGTACGAGTAAAAGTCGCACAGGTGGAAGTTGTGCGAGCGGGAATCGCGCGGATGCAGTCCGTGCGGATGAAGATGGTACGGGTGGAAGTTTAAAGGTAAAGGATGACCCAAGTAACAATTTTGGTTTGTAAAAACATTTCTTCAAATTCACTGTTGAGCTTATCAACAGTCATCTTATTTTGAATCAAAAGTGCTTTTCAACCTTTGTAACTCAAAATTGGAGAATCTATTCAATATCCCTTGCTTAACAACATTCGAAATATGTTTATTCAACAATTCTCATTTGTATTTATTACACATTGACATTATTTAGCAATTGGTAAATTCATTGGAAGGTAAACATATAATGATTCCGATTCTGACCATCCATCAGAATTCTAGTCATAACCAATTCAAACTATAGAAAATGTTATCCTTATGCAAAGCTGATCCTCAGTGGATCAATCCGAGTATTGTCACTTATCACAAGGCATAAAATGTAATAAATACTATGATATGACAATATAAAACAAATATGTTCTCTAGTTTGAATTAATTCAGACTACGACAAGGTGATTTACCAGCGTTACGGGTCTAACAATGGTTTACAGAAGAGTTTATTCAAAAACTCTCTCTAACGTTCACCAAAATGTGATGAGTTAACTTTGAAACGATGTTCTTTTGCTTTTATTGTTTATTCTTAGCAGTCATTAGTGAAAGTAATTCATAACTTGTGGTATTTATATTTCTCCTTAAGTTTGAAAAAAGTTTTTTATAAACTATACAGTAATCAAATTTGACTTTGCTCAATTCCAGACTTGAACTCGTGATACTGAATTGATTTTTTTAGTTTCGAGGCCTATTTAAAAAAAAAATTCAATAAAGATTGGGAAATTGAAACCTAGATGCACCACTATTCAGATTCAGTAACATACGAGTGAGACTGATGCAAATTTCGTTATTTTTGCTCTCCTATTGTTAAAAAAAATTAAATCATGTCCTGAACAGCACATTTGATAAGAAATTATTAAAAAAATATTAGAAATTATACAGGTGGCGAAGAGCAAGGTGTTTGTTGGTATTAGTAACTAAAAATATATAAACAATCCATGATTTCGGGTAGTGTGTGTGTGTTTGTGTGTTTACAATCTAATTCCCACTGTCTGGCAGCGGTATTATGGATAGAATCTTCCTGCAACTGTTTCATATTTGCTGTTTACAGTTGCAAAAAGCTTAAATCCGGGGATTAGAAGGTGACAGCTCTACCGCGACTCCAATAGCCCATTTCAAGAACGCAAGCATTCCGAAGCTATCTTCGTACACAATAAGCCCCGCTCCAGTAGTGACATACTGAAACTTTCAATCAAGCGTATGTGCAATGCTTGATTGACGCGTATTTAGTGAGAGTTTACCTTTGATTAAATTTTGTTAGAATTGAATGAATGAAAGTATTACTTACCAATGCAAAATACTTGAAAAATATGTTAATACATAGCTTGTAACGGTAGGATATCACCCAATTATTATCCAAAGCTGCTCTAGTGTGAACGTTGCAACCTGCCACGAGCGATGCAATGTCTTTTCACGATCTGATCATACACATACGTGATACGAGTTCTTGCGTAGATCTGCTCTTTTTTTCTACCGTCCCTATCACATGGTACAGCTAACGTTCTCCGAAACGTTTTTGTAGCTTTTAATTATATTCAAGACCTAATTTTATTTGCCAGGATTATATCTTGGGTACTGCGTCCATTTATTGGAGAAATTAAACATCTTTTAACGTTTGACGTTGGAGAACCGCAGAATGTGATGAATATATGTACTATGGTGAGCATAGGTTCCGCTTCTCTATACAATTATTAAATGAAAATAATACAATGTCATAGTGAAATACTGAATCATATACATTTTAAAATATATAAAACATGTATAAACAAAATACATCTGACATCCTCTAGTTTGTTACTGAAAAACTAAATTGGGTATGTTTTATTATCCTAAATGTCCTGGAAATACCTAAAAACTTAGTAAATTATAACAATTGTCATACTAAGATGAAATTTCAATTAAAAAATGTACGAAGTTTTTCAGAGAAGCAACAGATTATTCCAAAATACATCTTTCAAACAGTTTTCTTTATACTATTTCAGCCACATTCCATAGCATAGCAGTATGTATAACTGATTGAAGAGCCCGGCCTGATGACCCCTGAAATAAATGGACCATCCAATCATAATACCACCAAACAAATATATTTATATACAATCCCATACTGCTTATGGTCGCATGTCAGTCCATTAGTGCAACTTATATGTTCATGCTGAAATGCTCAAAAACAAATTGAGCCTTTAATTGAACTCCATGCTCTTAAAATAAATGATTTTGGAATGTAGAGATGGTTCCAAAGTATGCTGAAATGATCAATTAAATGAGAATGGAAAACATACAATATGACACGATCTTCAGTCGCACTCAATTGACAACATCGCCACGCCAACCAACGTCTCCATGTTTCCGCTGGCAGTCCGGCTGGCTGAAGGCGTGAGGCAGGAACTTGTGAGTACTGGAGGCAGATCGCACCCCTTTCTGGTTGTCAACTAACCATTTGAAGCCTTCAGACGGTAATGCCACTCAATTTTCGTAAAACTGGATCTACTCAAAAATTTAGTTGATCCACATTTTACGAAAACTGAGTAATACAAATACTAATGAAAGATAGGGGTTTTGGGCGTGCAGAGCTTTGAGAGTTTGATTTGGAGTGTCTCACGTAACGCCAAAATAAATTCGTATGGTATAACCTACAAAGACACTTTGCTCTTTTTTTGCTTGTATCCCACATCCTACCTACCCTCCTACCTATCCTACTTACCAAGTAATGCCATCAGATAGATTATACTTATTCGTTCATTGTCCACTATCCTTGTCCTCTCGCACTCCTTCCAGAAGTTCACGAAGCCAGATTCCATCTGCTTCCGTTTGGTCATGCGTTACAACGCATGCACTCGCTGGCCCAGCCTCCCGTCTTTGATGGAAGCAACCGCTGCTAATGCCGGGGGCTTGCCGACCAGCGGCAGCGCTCGCTTCACGCTCTTCTCCCGAAGGTGGAATCCGTTTTTGTGATGCTGTTGACCTTTTCACAACCCGATCAATTGATGAAAACGAATTCCGGTAAATTACTTTGCCAAAACTTCGAAACACTGCAAACATACGCGAGACTTAATGGAAACGAGTCAACAATCCATGATTTCGGGTAGTGACGAAAAACTCCCAAAACAAGCGAATAATAACAAAGCAAGTTTAGCATCCTTTAAGAGCACAAAAAGGCAGGGCTTCAAATGGTGAGTTGACAACTTCGAAGGAGGGTGCGACCGACCTCTGGTCCTCACAAGTTCCTACCTCACGCCTCCACGAGTCATATGATCACAAAAGACTGCCAGCTGAAACATGGAGACGCTGGTTGGCGTAGCCTGGGCAACCCTGGTGCGACCCGTAAATCATATCATAATTTTCCATTCCCATATCTTTCAGGTCTTCCAGGTCATCATTGTAAAAAAATTTAACATTTAAAATTCATTTTTTTTTAAATCATTCATGGGAATGGGTGGGTCCATCAGGGCACCCGATTGAAGCACTCTGGATGGAGAGAGTGGGAATGCCAACTCCCCATTGCTAACAGTTTGTGAATAGAGGGCGGGCTCTTCTACCCGCCCATTGGGGCATCCTCATGTTAGATAGCTTGCTCTTTTGACCAATTGTTCAGTCTTGTTGTTGTAAGGGGATTCTTTATATCCCTGTGGATACGATTAAGTGATGTTGCCTATCGATCCACCCAACCCCTTTTTGGACCTTCATACGATGGCATGATTAGGATAATCAGTGGTTATTAAAGCTTGATCAAGTCTAACAGCGAGGAGAGCTCACTGCTGTCGGACTTAGTTTCCGTACTACAATGAGTGGTAGTACATATCATCACACAAGAGCACAAAAAGGCATTTATCAGCCGAAATCTTTATATAACTATACCAATAAACACTTTGCTCTTCGCCACCTGTATGACCTCATTGACTACCTACGAAGTCGGTTTGAAAGAGTGTTATACACAGAGAATTATGCAAATATGAAAATAGTTTAGTTGTTTATTTAATATGAGACTTATGTCAACTTTTATTATTTATTCCAAATGATGCTTATATCTACTACACTATGCAGAAAGTAAACTTTCAGTTCAGTGTCTTAGTTTCAAACTAAATTTGACGTTACGTTATTTGCAACTTAGCGTACATTTTTTTTATCATTTCCTATATAACGGTACATTTTTGATATTTAATTGCTAAATTGTAAATATATTATGAATATCATTGATACATTTTTTGGATCATTTTCTATTTTTATGGGTTTTTAACAGAATCTTATGGATCATAACTACATATTTTATGGAAAGGACTTTCATTTTTTTATGGATTATTTCTATAGTTTTGAAGGCGCAAACTTAGGGCTGCCAATATAGTGAATACTAATAACTTTCATTCTTGTTTCGTCAACTAGCAATCTAGCTCTCAACTTTATAAAAATACCGATAAATCACACATAGTTCCAAAATAAAATATTGAATTAAATCAACTTCATTCGTTCATAGTTCATTTATTCCCAGTTATTCCTCAGTGGCAGAATTCTAAACACTAAAGTGGGGTTTCATAAAATAAACAAGGAAATAATTCTTGCTTGCCAAAACTGTGTGTACTGATTACGGTGTCTTTATAAACTGTTTTCACATGTTTCAACTATTTATGATTTTTCACATTGATGTCGCTTATGCCAATCATAAGTTGATGCTATCAATATCATTGTTACTGTTTACTGTTTATTGTCGTCAATCATAAGTAGATCATATAACTTTATTTTGTTAGTTATACACTTGCTTTGATACGTTTAATAAAACGTTTGGTAGTATGTATCACGAAAAGCTATACAACTCATTTTATAAAGTCAGAAACTTTCGAGGGATATGGATGTAATATCGGTCTGTAAGCACCAAGTTGAGTCTATTTAAGGATGCAACTTCGTCCCATTCGATCGATTTAAATGCAGTCTTCGTACGGTTTTTTTTTCCTGATTTGACGACTTAAGGCACTGCCAACTGTATTTGCTTTTCAAAACAGAAAATTTCACAAAATAAATTAAGCTAAAACTGTTTTGAAACAATTAAGAGATTGTCATATATGATGTTTTGGCCGTAAGATAATGAGAACATAATAATTCACTCTGCGCAGGGTTTGTTCCTTTGGTTTGTGTTTAGATGAACCATTTGGAAAATATACAATCGAAACTCATACATTTTCATTGAAAATTTGACCAATAACAACATTGTTACTAAGTTATTCAGACAACAGGCCATAATTGGATACAAAGAAAATAATATGTCTTTAACATTGGGTTCACGGTTTTCTTGTTAAATCATTGTTATTTATGAAAAATTAGTTTAAAACCTGTGACTATTTTCTGTACATCTAGGCTGAATTATTTGGTTTATCGGTTCAATTTAGCCAAATTTTGATCATTGGAAGATCATAAAGATAGTCTGTTCAGCTTAGCCAGTAAAATCAAGTAGTCTTAAAAGTTAAAAAAAATCGGAAATAACATGGAAGTGAGCATTAGTAAATTGATTAATAATGTATAAATTGCTTTGAATTTAATCGGTCATCTTGATAACAACATAATTTTGTTGATTATCGCTGAATTAATGACATATTTGGTAAATAGGCAAAATGAAGGGGCTAGGCTAACACATCATCCCCTTACCCTAGTTTATGAGATTCCTAAATATATTTTCCCCACTATATAACACAATATGTTTAACGTACAAAACGGAATAAACCTGATTATAGCAATACATGGCTT
>JASCZW010013021.1:0-42973 GCA_034211315.2 Aedes japonicus
ATCATACAGGTTCTTAACTTAAACGCCGTATAGCTTCACCTTTCTCGATTAACGTCCCATTCATCACCTCCTCCTCCGCATGAACCGGCCAAACACATCAATCACCAGCGACACTGATGACCGTTTATCCCGCCGAACCAAAGCACTCTATTATTCCCGGACAAGCCACACGCCACTCAATAACACATCAAGTCCCCACCTTCCTCGAACATGAAGCTTTCTATCCTCCCCCACCAATTCCGTCCGTATAATTTGATTTTGGCACTTTTTCTCATCGCACGGCGTCAATCCCGGACCACAACAATCATCTCGGCGGTCGGCGGCACACGCGCGCAGCTTGGCCGAAACCGCTACGGATAACAGACAGGAGAGCAGGGGGGAGAAAAAAAATGTCCGAATGCGTGGATAGCTGTAAACGAGTTCGACGCTTATCGGAGGGGTTGTTAGCATACGCTGGGACTTGAGTCCCGGTTCAAATTGATGGGATTGATTTCGGAAAGGAGTGGGACAAAAAAAAACAAAACAGAAGAACTAAGATGCAAATTATCACATTAACCTACAAAAAATAAGAGGGGGGGGGACCACGAAACCGGTTGATTGTTGTTTATCGTTGACGACGTTTGAATTCGATACGATGGGCGACTTGAATTGGGCGTGAAAGTGGGAGGATGTTGAACATGGCAAAAAAAGTTGATTTGAAATGAAACCTTATAAGAGTGATCATCCCGATGGTACACAGGGGGAGTTGCCAAATATTTTGGCAGTTCGTTATAGGAGATTATTGTTTTTGAAACCCTAAAGGCTTGCCTGTAAGAGGTGTAGGATGATTCCCAAATAACACTGCTAGAACCACCTAGCTTGGGAAAATATTTAAAACATATTTTATTTTACCCCCTGGAAGTTTGAAGATGATTGGTTGGACGGGCGAATTTTACGCTGAATATTTGTGTGTGTCGCAGTTTGATTGCGTACAACCTCTTTACTGATGAATGAATCATAAGAGCAAAGAATCAAACAGAACCGAACAAAACCAACTTAAATGAATCATAACAGCAAGAACCGAACAAAAACCAACCACGATATCACAGTGGATTTTGACAGCTGTGCCCATTTGGTCGTATGCTGGTTTTCATGGCAGCCGATAGGTTTTATGAAGGAGTTGTTGGTACACAAAGCAGTTTTGAATACAGTTTTATCAACAGAACCGGAAGAAGTGCTATACGGATGGAATAGAACTAAAATTGTGACTTTTTTTCAATCCGATACGCAACGAAACGATGTTTTTTCGCAATTTTAATTCCACGGAACTCACGAAACGTTAAAACTTATATTCTTTTGAAACGAAATGTAGGGGTTAATTATAAAAGTCGAGTCGAGCAACTCAGTGTCACTTTCGGAGTCGGGCAAAATTGCACATTACAGAAGCCGACTAAATCTGATCGAGTAGGCAACCGAACTCGATTGGTTTCTCTTGTGTTGAAATTTTTCTAAATGTCATTGAAATATTACACCATGCAATAATTCAGTTCTTTCTTCAATTTAGCTGTCATTTTTGAAAGTCGAAGAATAAGTATTTTCATTTCTTACTCACTCAGATTTTTTTACAGAAATCTGTAAAGTTTTACCGAATTCTCAACAGCTGAACGTTCGGTATTCTGATTTTACGAATTTCGGTAAAATTTTACCAAAATCTGGTAAAATTTATACAGATATCTGTAAAATTTTACCGAAATCCCTTAAAATTGGACTACCAAACATTCAGCTGTTGAGAATTCGGTAAAACTTTACAGATTTCGTGTAAAAAAATCTAAGTGTGTAATCTTGTTTGTGCATTTCACTTATGTTTTTTTATTCTGAAAAACCTCATTGGGACGCTGTTCTAAAGTTGCGATTGGAATTATTTTTCGAGAAAGTTATTATTAATGTTTTGAAAAGTGTCGATCTATTTCAAAGCAGACGAGTTATTATCTAGTTATTACCAACTAATTTAACATTTAACATTCACCAACTAACTTAACATTGACCATTGCTGTACATATATAGTGAACGATCTTACTTAGACGATTTAAGTTCTCTGACCTTGGTAAAGCATTCAAAATTTTTCCTAAACTTCTTGTACCCTAAGTGAAACATTTTTCAAAACCGATATTTCTTTTTAATTTTTGGAGGATTCTCTAAACTCTGGAAAAATTCTCGAAAACTTCTTCGATATATTGATAATTTTCTTTGATTTTTTTGTTTCTCTAAACTTCAAAGTAGTTTTCTTCTCTTTAAATTCTTGGAAGCCAATAATTTTCTCGAAAATTCACATCTAACAACCCAACCTAACCTTACAGAAACATTTGGCAAGTTTTTTCCTGAACTTAGTTACTTTAAAAACTTCTGATCAGTCCCATCCTCTGGGAACGTTCTCTCCAGAACTTCTTGGAAAATCATTTAAAATTTCTTGGAAATTTCTTCTTGAACTTCGTCGAAGTCCTCTTCTGAACTGCAAGGAAATTTTTTTCTTATCTTCGGGAAAGTTTGTTCCTGAATTTCTGAGAAATTCCTGCTTGAACTACTAGCAAGTACTCTACTTCTATACTTCTGGAAAGTTCCTTCCTGTTCTTCTGAGATGCGTCAACCTGTACTTCTGGAATTCCTGAGCATCGAGAATGCCTGATTTCGGAATTCTGGGAAGTTCGATTTTGAACTTTAGGAAAGTTCGCTAACACTTCTTGGTAGTTCCAACTAAACTTTTGGAAGTTTCATTCAGAACTTCTGGGAAGTCCTCTCCTAAACCGCTTTCCTAGAAAGTTCTCCTCTAGTTCCTTCCTAAACATTTTGAAAAATTACGTATAAGTAATGCTCTTCCTGGTAAATTTCTTCCTGAAATTCAGGGATTTTTTCCTGAGCTTTTTTATTCTAAACTTTGAACGATTTAAGTTCTCTGACCTTGGTAAAGCATTCAAACTTTTTCCCAATCTTCTAGTACACTAAATGGAAAAATTTTCAGAACCGAGATTTTTTTAATTTTTGGAGAATTCTCTAAACTTTGTAAAAGTTCTGGAAAACTTCTTCGATATATTGATAACATTCTTTAGTTTTTTTTTATTTTTCTCTACTAAAATTCACAGTAGTTTTTTAGCAATCAAATTTCTCCCGCGAAGTCACGAAGTGGGATGAAAACCAAGGAATTGTAATACCTACACGAGTTTGTGTCCTAGCTCATGGTACGATGCGAACCGTTGGGACGTTGGTGCTTGTCATATTTTAATATGGTGTCATGAGCAATGAATATCGTTGTAGTTCATGAAAGATTTTGTAAAGACTGCTTCTTCGATTTGTCAGTGATTATATCATTAATTTAAGGCAAAGCCTCTTCTGTCCTTCTGAAAAGCTCTTTGCTAATATTCTGGAAACGATACTCCTGACTTTTGGCTAGTTTCCTCTTGAAATTCCTGGCAGGCAATGATTTTCTTGAAATTCACAACTAAATTTTTTCCAGAACTTTGTTACTTTCGAAACTTCTGATCAGTCCCATCCATTGGAAACGTTTCTCCAGAATTTTTGGAAAATTTTCTTAAATTTCTTGGAAGTTCCTTGCTGAACTTCTTAGAAGTCCTTTTCTGAACTGCATGGAAATTTTCTCCTTAACATCAGGAAAAGTTTGTTCCTGACTTTCTGAGAAATTCCTGCTTGAACTACTAGGAAGTACTCCCTATACTTCTGAAATGCATCAACTTGTACTTCTAGGAATTCCTGAGCCTCGAGAAAGCCTGATTTCTAAATTCTGGAATATTCGATTCTCTAACACTTCTTGGTAGTTCCAACTAAACTTTTGGGAAGTTTTATTCTGAACTTCTGCGAAGTCCTCTCCTAAACTTCGGCGAAGTTCTTTCCTAAACATGAAAAATTACGTATAGGTAATGCTCTCCCTAGTGAGTTTCTTCCTGAAATCCAGGGATTTTTTTCCAGGGCTTTCTTATTCTTAACTTCGAATCAGCCCCATCCTGAACTCAAAAAAAAAAAATTACCGAAATTTTGAGAATATCCCCTACAAAATTTCTAGGAAAAAATTCACTTAACTTGTTGAAAGTTTCCTACTAAACTTCTGAGAAGTCCTCTTCGCAAACTTTTGGGAAGCTTTCCCTGACTTCTGGGAAGTCGATTCCTCAATTCTGAGAAGTTCTCTCCTAAACTTCCAGGACGTATTTGATCCTGATTTTTACAGAACTTATAGGTAGTTAGTTTCTTCCTGAACCTGGAGGATGTTTTTTCCTGAACTTCTAGGAAGCTCCATCTTGAATTGTTAAAATGTTCCAAACTTCTAAGAAATCCTTTTCCCTAAACTTTTTCCTGGAGCTCTCAAAAGCCCTCTTCGGATTTTCGAGGAAGTTCTCTCCTGATTTTTTGGGAAGTATGATCCTTAAATTCGGGGACGTTTGGTTCGGATTTTTTTGGGATATTCTTGCTTACTCTTGCTTCTTGCTTAGTGCTTCCTATACTACTGAGAGGTTTCTGCCTGACCTTCGGAGAAAGTTTTTTTTCCGAGGAAATCTATTTGTGAACTTAATAAATGTATATCCTGAAGATCTGGGAAGCCTTTTTTTATATTGAACATGTGAACTGGGTTCTGAGTAGTTTTTTATGTCATTCTCTGACTTAGGATTAAGGATCTAGAATTTAGAATTGAGGATCTAGGCTATAGGATTTTTTTTTTCGATGTTAACTCGTTTTTTCGAAGCACATTAATTTTCGTCTCTTATCACGCCAAAATATTCTTTTTTATTTAAAAAAAGACCGTGCAATATCGTAGTTGCTACTCCTTTACTGATCAGAACTAGTGTCATTGCACAGAGAACCACATAGATGGAGCTTGAGAGTAGCATTTACATCTTCAATGTACAAGTTTCACTAATTCTATTTATAGATCAGTACCGGCGCCGGCCACGTCCTCACGGTCTTTGGGGAGGGGGGAAGAAGGATGATTAGTTTGACAATCGTTGTTATTAGGGACCGTGATCACCACTGCATCTCTACAATTGCCATGGGAAGGATAGTTGTGCTAGTGAGGCAAGTTATTTTTAGATCATGGATGCACTGTGGTAAGTGAAGCGATCAATGAAAGAGAGCGCAATAGACTGCTTTTTATTTTAAATCTAGTGGTGATAGAAAGAGGCAAGTGACAAATGGCAAGGAAGTGGACAGGCCTGGGATTGAACTCCCGACCATCTGCTCACTAAGCAGAACGGGTAACCACTGAGCTACCCAGCCGCGTCATTAATTTTCGTCTCTTATCGCGCCAATATTCACCATAACATGAAACGCGCATGTGATTGGAAGCATGATTCGCTGTAGAAAAAACTCAATTTGTTTTGGATATTTGAATCAGAAGAGCAGAGAATCGAACATAACAGAACAACGAAAACCAATCACGGTAACACAGTGAAGATTGACAACTGTGGTCATTTGGCCGTATGCTGGTTTTCAGGGCAGCCAATAGGTTTTATGAAGGCTCTCAAGTGGTAAAATCTTTCACAAGAATATTTTCAAAATCTGTATGGTTTTATGAAGGTTTTATCAACTTTTTTCCACAACCGTCTATAGATAGGGCCACTGTGTACAAATTTTGGCTTTGAAGGAGCATACAGGAGGTGTTGATAAACGAAACAGTTTTGAATGAAGCTCAATCAACAAAGCCGGGAGGACTACTATACGCCTGGAATAAAACCGAAATTGTTACTTGGAATTGCTATAAGGCGTGCAGTATAAGATTTCTTCCAATCTAATACGCAACGAATCGATGTGTTTTTGCTTTTGTAAATTGGACGGAACTCACGAAACGAAACGTTTGAATTTGCAGTTTTTCGAATTAAATTGTAATTTGAAATGGAGCTCCGCAAAATTTGGCTAAAGGTTCTTTAAAATTTCGCGAATTGAAAATACCACCAAACCCTTTAAGCAAGTTTAAACAACATGAAGTGTACATGTTCATGTTGATCGTTCGTTGTTTAAACTTGCTACATGGTACATGTTCATGTACAGACAGTTCTTTTAAATATCTTTTAATTCCTTTTATTTCCATAAAAAGCCAAATCAGTAGAAAGCTGGATTTACAAAGGATCATTGAAAATTGGGCTCAATTTCGATTGCCTTTCAATTTCATTTTACTTTTCAAAGAACTCATTCCATGGAAGTAAAGTTATAAATTGATGAGGTCCGACAAATAATATTTCAAACTGAATGATAGCTTGAAGTTTATATTTTAGTTTGAACACGTCCATCTTGGACGAGAGCTTGATAAGGAATACTTGATATTAACATCTTGATTGGTTGCTATCAGCAAAAATGAAAATCTACGATTGCCTGGTTTTCTCAATACCCTCAATCGGTGACTCCCATCATCGACCATAGAATCTGGAACCGAGTGATGTCCGAAAATTTTGTGAATTTATCCACTTGATGGTCCATGGGGTTGACAAGTTCATAGTGGATAATTCCTGCAGCTACGTTGCCTCGAACAAACTGGTGTTTGATGTCAATATACTTGATACGTTTCGACTCAGGGTTTTCTGCCATCTTAATAAATCCTTGGTTATCTGCGAATACTTTCACGGGATCCATTTGCCTTAATGTTCATATCCTCCAGAATTCCATTCAAGAATATTGCTTAAGAAACAACCGCTCTCAGAGTGACATACTCTGCCTCGCTGAAAGTCCCAAAACAGTCCTCAATCCAGCAGCTGACTCTGATTATTTCTATCGGCTCCACTACCTTTAAAATGTTCTCTTGCAGATAGATAATAGATGCTTAAAAGCGAAGTCTGTGTTAGTACAAATCAAGAAAGTTCATTTTTCGCAATTATAAGACATGACTCTACCTTAAGGCCATTTTTTTATATTATATTGCTAAATACTGAAGATTGCTTTAATGTAACAAATCAAATGAGGAATGGATGAGTTATCAACGTTCAAATGCTGATCGCCTTTCGTGACGCTCTCATTACTCTCATACTCATAAAATGCACCCCTATATCGTAAACAAAAACGTAATTCAAGTCAAAAATAATATTTTCTATCCATAAATATTCGTCACTAAATATTTCATTCTTTTCTTTTCCATTACAGGTACGTCAATGAACCGGTAGCACTGGTATTTCAAATGTTTGAGGACGACCACGAAATTATTGAAAGATGACGTTGAGTAGGTGAATGTTGAGACGAATAGACGATTGTCCGAGTGAACCGTTATTTGTTGGTTGAATAACTTGCTGCCGACTACAGAGCTTTCAGTGTTTATCAATAGTACTCGCAAACGGCCACTATCAGCAAAGATATGATACAAATTTCATGCAAGAAAAGTTTCTAGTTTATATGATTCGTAACATCAAAAACGCGACGTTGCGGTCTAAAAGCCATTCTAAAGGTTATTTGTCGATCAACAGTCGAATAGTTTCACAATTTCTGAGTATATCTCAGACTCAGATCTCCAGAAAGTAGCATCTCACCGGATGTCGCATCTCGGAGTAGACCAAGAACTTGTTTGTTGTTGTTGTCTTCGAAGGACTTTGGAGATTCTTTTTCCTCACGTGAAATGATTCTAAGATTTTTGACGTAGGACTACGTCTTTGTTTTTTATACTAATACTATACTACAATTAAAACTAAAACCTATTGCGACCGTCACGAAAAGCGGTCAGGTTTTTTGCGTTAATATCTCAGTCGTTTCTCCAAACATTTTCAAAATGTTTGTCCCAATCGATCGGCAATATTTCTTCGCGTCGGTTCCAGTTTTGAAAACTTTTGATTTTGAACAATAAACTATAAAAAATAACGCAAATATAAGGTGATGTCTTGTACATTCATTTCGCAGAGTAAATTTACTAAATGCCAAGTATCTTACTATCACAGACTTCAAATGTAAGTAAGGGAGATCTCATATGTAGGGGTACACTTTCGCAATGTTTCATTCGCTCGACAGCCTTGGAGCTGTCCAAAGCGGCAATGAGCCATTAATGAATTGGCAGTGGCGGTGACAAGTACTCTGGAGGGTGCACTGACGAGCAGCCGTTGGCCAGGAAACTGATGGTTCTATTGCCTTTGGAAATAAGCAGAGCTCGAGAAAAATTACACCCGTCTTGAACGATGAGTAAAAAAAATATTCAGTAGGTA
The DNA here is from genome assembly GCA_034211315.2 of Aedes japonicus. Classification (NCBI taxonomy): domain Eukaryota; kingdom Metazoa; phylum Arthropoda; class Insecta; order Diptera; family Culicidae; genus Aedes; species Aedes japonicus. The sequence goes on from JASCZW010013021.1 coordinate 8,154, forward strand.
CAATTTTCGCTCTCTTCATTTCGTTCTATCAGTAACGCAATATATTCGTGTTTACTTATTTTGCTATGCTCAGTCATTCCGTTGTCCTTGTGTTCCACACAACTCATTCACACCACAGCAAAGCACACGGCTATTCAAGCCTCAAGAGATTTTGGTTGCTTGACTGAATGTTCTTGTAACCAGTCATTCATTTTCGCGTTCGTGCGTGATTTTTTTTTTGCCACAGGATTTCAAGTATTCCCGAACATGGCTGAAGGCAAAGGAATCCAAAAGGCTAAATGGCCAAAATCGCTACAGAGTTTGGCCATTTAGCCAAATGAATGACTGTTCTTTCGTCTTCACGGTAGAACGTTGAAATTGAATGAGTTGTTTGCACTTACGTACAACACAAAACAAGTTGAGTCATCTTGCACAATTTGCAATTTGAGAATTGAACATGATATTTTTAAGTTCTGGAAATAAGTGTGATCTATGTTGTTGACAGCCATCTTTTGGTACGGAGGTTGAGTGGTATGAACGGTATAATCGCTTTTGTGAGTTAAAAATGCTTTAGCTAGCAACATTAGCATGACTAGTTAATAATAATTAGCAGATATTTGATTTTATAACCACCTAACAACTGTTACAAATATGGCACTATTATTGTTGGCTAATGAATTTTCAGACAATATTAGTAAAGAGGAGAATGGACCATACGAGAGGTCCAAAGAAGATCGATCATGGACATGGACCATTTAAAATCCGTCCTTTTTAGGACGACAAATATGATGTACCAGCTAAAGAGTTTCTTGCATTGGAATATATCCAACATTACGTTTCAATTTTTTGTCCATTGGAAGCCCAGGGGAGGCTATAAAAGTTCCAGCTTTCTCTTCGCCACTTACCTTAAATCTTTTGTTCAATTGCAAACACAGTTCGGAAGTTTCAACGCGCCCTATAACATTATGAAACTCAAATATAAAGCAAGGTTATGACAAGATGACTATAACATTCATTACGCATTGCTACCCTAGCTCAATGGGCGATCCCTTGTAGTTGTATCTTTAACTGGTGTAGCGCTTTGAATGCCTCATGCCACATACAACAACATACGTATCAGTCCTTTTTGTTGATATTAGCTGCTTCGGAAAACAAATTTGCCACAAAACAATAATTCCTATTGACAACGTGCCATATTCCACTATTGATTCATGTTGGCTTTTGCTAAAAATCAAACGTCTTGATATCAGACTAAAATTTGACGAAAAGTCTCGCGTCACACGTTCATTTTGAGTTCCTGTTTTTTCTGTTTTGTTCTGTTAACGATTGCAAGTTTTTCCAGCCCCGGATAGCTTCAATTTGCGAGGCTTCTTTCAGTTTTTATGACCGGCCAATCCAACGAGCTGATTCTCGAATTTCGACTCAATCGCGATGAAATGCTTCAATTTTGCCCTTTTCAAAACACACGAAGACATACACTGTCGTCACTGAACCGAACACCAAATGTATACGTGAAGAATAAAGTTTGATCATCGATTTTTTATCAACTACCACTAATCCATCCGACTGCTTACACCAATACAAGCAAAACGCCATAGGGTGGCTTGAATAACTCAACTCATTGCCAATGATATCTGAACAATATCCGGTGGGCCTATAATTTCTGGACTGAGTGAATATCAGAGAATTCTACTATTAGTTTCATTTCTAACCGAATCATGGATAAAGTCCATATGAAAAATTTACAGATGAAGCTACAAATACAGCATTTTGGATTGATTCCATACCCTAATAACTCTTAAAAATTGAATGGAATTGTATTCATACTTCTTGTCGCCTGGTGAAATGCTACTACACGGTGTTCAATAAGTTCGAATACAAGTTTTCATCATTGCGTAGGTATGCGCCATGTACATATTCTGCATTGGTATTGGTGTCAGCTTTAGCTTCATTCATACGCTACCGAATGTGCGCGGTGTTGACATTCTGTTAGTTGTTGTTCGTTTGTTACGCGCGATGAAAGAGTATCGGGACTTCGTAGTTAAGCGTTTTTTGAACGGTGAGCGACCCGGCGATATATTCCGGCTGCTGAAATCGCATGGGGTCAAGCGGAACTTTGTCTACACGACCATCAGGCGATACCGGGAGACGTCCTCGACCAATGACCGTGCGAGATCCGGTCGGCCGCGTTCAGCGAGGACGCCACGGGTCATCAAGATCGTGAGGGAGCGAATTCGGCGCAAAAGAACCGCTCAATCCGGAAAACGGCTGCAGATCTCAACGTTTCCATTGGAACCACTCACACCATACTCACCAAGGACCTTGGTTTCAGGCCTTACAAAAACGTAAGGTCCATGGCGTTTCGGAGGCTACCAGCAAAAAGCGGTTGGATCGAGCTAAGAGGATCTCTCTCGGCACGCTGGTCAGGAGTTTGTTTTTTCGGACGAGAAACTGTTCGTGCTGCAGCAGCCGCACAATGTGCAAAATGACCGGGTGCGGGCGCCATCGAGGGACAGCATTCCTGAATCCAATATAAACATCCTCGGTTCCAGGCGCCGCGTCGGTGATGGTTTGGGGGCAGTATGCAAACGTGGTAAGCTACCCTTGGTGTTTATTGAAAAAACGTCAAAATCAACGCGGCGTACTACAAAACTGAGGTTTTGGAAAAGGTTGTTGCCCCCAGTCTCCGAAGCCTCTACGGCGATGAGCACTACGTGTTCCAGCAGGACGGTGCACCAGCCCATACGGCAAATGTGGTTCAAGCCTGGTGTCGGGACAATTTAACCGACTTTCTGGACAAAACTTTGTGGCCTCCCCAGCTCCCCGGACTTGAATCCTCTCGACTTTTTTGTTTGGTCCTATATGATGGCGAAGCTGAACGAATACAAGGTCAGCACTTTGGATCATTTCAAGACGGTAATTCTCAAAATCTGGGACGAAATGCCCATGCAGTCCGTGCGTGCCGCCTGCGACGCGTTCGAGAAACGTTTGAAGCTCGTTAAGGAGTACAAAGGGGGGTCATTCCAAGAGAAATGTTGTAAACGTTCCTTGTAAACATAGCTTTCAATAACATAAATCCAAAAAATAAAAAAACATGTTTTCATTTTTTTAACAAATTTTGAAAGTGTATCCGAACTTATTGAACACCGTGTATAACACCTTTTTGAAAAATGGACGAAATGAATAACGTGAATACCAGCCAATCGGCGCACCTCTTCTACCGCACTCATGCATGTTGGCCCTGTTGCAGGTGCGGGCGGGAATCATTCACTAACAAATAATGAATATTATGAGTACTGTAAGCTTTGTTGCTCGTAAATACTTTGAGACTAAAACACAAATATGACTCAATCGTACGATCCATTTGGTGCAAACCTAATTTGAAAACCCAAAGACTAAACTCTATCACACTCAAACTCACGTTCCGTATTAACAAACCGCCTCACGGCAAGTTACAAGTTTAAATTCATTCTTTTTAATGATAGATTATAAATTTTAACTTCATGTAACCTAAGTCAGTCTTGAAATAAGGACAATTTAGGTTGAACAAAAGAAAGCAAGGTTTTCACATGTATTTTTTAGTGAGTTCATCAGAGCTCGAAAAAATTTACACCCGCCGTGAACGATGAGTAAAAAAAATATTCAGTAGGTACAATTTTCCTTCTCTTCATTTCGTTCTATCAGTCACGCAATATATTCGTGTTTACTATTTTGCTATGCTCAGTCATTCCGTTGTCCTCGTGTTCCACACAACTCATTCACACCACAGCAAAGCACACGGCTATTCAAGCCTCAAGAGATTTTGGTTGCTTGACTGAATGTTCTGGTAACCAGTCATTCATTTTCGCGTTGGTTTGTGATTTTTTTTTTGCCACAGGATTTCAAGTATTCCCGAACATGGCTGAAGGCAAAGGAAGCCAAAAGGCCAAATGGCCGCTACAGAGTTTGTGGGGCATTTGTTCGAGAAAAGGCATTTGCAGGATCGATTCGAGAAGTTTTGGTTTTTTCCACTTCAATGATTCTCCAAATGAATGACTGTTCTTTCGTCTTCACGGTAGAACGTTGCAATTGAATGAGTTGTTTGCGCTTACGTACATTCACTGCTTTCTGGAACGAATGAATGATCAAAACCAAACAAGTTGACTCATCTTGCACAAGAGATTCATGAAGGCAAATTTGTGTTTACTTCATGTACGCTAGGAACAGTGCGTGATGACTAATATTTTGACTCAGTCAGGGTGCAATTTGAGAATTGAATATGATATTTTTAAGCTCTGGAGTTCATCCCCATATAAAGGGTGTTCCGATCAAAATTTGGTCGACCTAATCTTGACGCACACCCCTCATTTTGAAGATGTGTGCGTGTAGCATCATGCCTCTTTTTTAATTTTGAGATTAGCCCTTCAGTTATCAAAAATGTCGGTGAAGAAAGAGAAGCAACGCATCAAAATTTTGCACGTGCATTGCGTAAATCCAAACTACTCTCACGCTAAGTTGGCGAAAATGTTGAGTGTGTCTAAATCAACTGTTACTAACATATTTAAAGTGTTCGGTGAACGTTTGACAGCCAGGAAAGCTGGATCGGGGGGAAATCGAAAGCCAGAGGCCACAGCGACGACAAAAAGAGTTACCCGCTGTTTCGAGCGGTACCTCAACCTCTTCGTCCGAGATGTCACAAAAAAGCTGTGAGTGGCGCCTTCAACCGTGGATAGATATAAAAAACGAGCTGGACTGTCGACTTACAAGAAAGTGGTGACTTCAAATCACGACAATAATCAAAACACGTCGGCCAAAGCACGATCGCGAAAGTTATACACGACGATGCTGACGAAGTTTGATTGGTACAGGACGATGAAACTTACGTCAAGGCAGACTTTAAACAGCTTCCTGGACAGGAATTTTACACGACAATCAGACGGGGAAAGGTGGCAGATATTTTCAAGCACATTAAACTGCCAAAGTTCCCAAAGAAATATCTAGAGTAGCAGGCCATCTGTACCTGTGAATTGAAGAGCAACGTTTACATTGTGACCGGAACCGTCAACCAGGAAATTTATCTGAGCAAGTGCCTTCAAAAACGTCTACTGCCTTTCCTGAAGGGCCACAATTGTTCCGTTCTATTTTAGCCGGATTTGGCATCTTGCCATTATGGTAAAAAGGCCATGGTGTGGTATGCTACCAACAACGTTCAAGAACCCTCTTCACACGCCAGAGCTTCGACCAATCGAAGCATATTGGGCGACCATTAAGCGGAACCTTAAGAAGTCACAAAAAGCCGTTGTTAGCGAGAAACAGTTCAAGGCAAACTGACGGTCTGCGGCGAATAAAGTGGACAAGGAGACTGTAAAAAATCTTATGGCAGGTGTTGAACGAAAAACCTGGCAGTTCGCATTCGGTAAATAGGAAGCTTAGATGAATATTTCTCCTATGTTTTGTATTAACTGAACTTGAAAAAGAAAAAGAATTAGACTTATTAATAAAAACTTTGATAGACTCATACACATTACTGTTTGACCAAATATTGATCGGAACACCCTTTATTTGTGACGGGTTTAATGTGTTCATCAAAGCATGCTGTGCGCTTGATTGTCATCTTTTGTTTGCACGGTTTAAATTCTTCGTTTTCAAAATGTCTGGCATTGAAAAATACATGAAAATTACGATTTTGGACACATTTTACGTGAAAAGGGTGTAGCTATAGGACAATTGGCAAAGTGCTTTGGAATTCATCACGCGAGTGTAAAATCTATCATAACACTGTTCTTTGGATAAACTGTCAAGAAGAGGCAGAAAACCCGGATATTCCGATTCTAAACTGGTTCAGAAAGTGGTTGCTTTAATTCGGAAGAACAAATCAATGTTGATACGTGATTCGGCAAATAAAGGAGGACCCAGCTTCGGAATGATTCAACGTATCGAGAAACGAAACAACCTGAAGACCTACAAGAAGCAGAAAACCGCCAAACAAAGTGCCGAACAGAAGCAACGCGCATCAACAAGGGCCCGGAAATAGTACTCGCAAGTTTTGCAGCGACCGGATGCCTGTATTTTGATGGACGACGAGACCTATCCCAAGTAACATAGCAAAAACCATCCAGCTTTATGAAGTTTTATTAAAGTTTTATGAACGCCACTAGAATCTAATTTGGTTTTATTATGGCAGTAAGAGATGCCAATAGGTATCAAGTTTTTGTCAGGCTTATGAGAACCTACACAGCTTCTTTACAACGATCTTGAAACCTTGTCTTCTAAAATTCCTTTTACTCCTATCAAAGGTTTTATTTTGACTTAACGAACTCGTAAAATGCTGTTTTGAAAAGCCGTTTCAGGACTCATTCATCTTATCTTATTATGGTCAGTTGAAAAAGCATTTTGAATCCATTTTGCCTCCAGTAAATACATTAAAAGGTAAATTGGCATCAAGGGAAGCTACCAAATGACCAAATAGTTTTATAGTAGCCATTGTAAAGATAAATTGGCTTTGGTTCAGAAAATTCATGATTCATTTATCGAATACATTTGTTTTTTTTTTCGAAGCGCATTGATTTTCAGCTTTTATTGTGCCAATATTCAGCATAAAATTAAATGCACACATGATTTAGAGAATGATACGCTACATAAACTCCATTTGTTTTGTATATGTTGCAATCAAACAACATTTCCCGCAACACTAAAACTGTTTTCTTAGATATTATTTACTACTAAATGAATCAGAAGAGCAGAGAATCGAACAAAGCCGAACAACGAAAACCAACCACGATATCATCGTGAAGTTTGACAGCTGTGGCCATTTGAACCTATGCTGGTTTTGATGGCAGCCAATAGGTATTATGAAGGTTCTCAAGTGGTCATGGTCTTTCACTAGAACATTTTCAAAATCATTATGGTTTTATTCATTTGTTTTCACGACCGTCTATAGAATGGGCTAAAGGGTGTCCACGATGAAATTGCCACACACAAAATTGATTCGCAAAATTCGAGTTTTCATCCGATTGCCATCAAATTTTCAGGGATTGAGAAATAACTATTAAACTTCATTTTACCATTTTACTCGTATTTCATTTACAGTCCATACGCAAATGCCCGCACCTTGGTCTTAACCCCGGCCATAAGATTCTGCACAACCTGTGAATCAACCGTTTTTTGCATGTAAACCCATACTTTCTTCAGTTCCTCGACTGTCTTCACTACCTTAGGTCGTTTAAGAAGGTGCTGCTTCATAATCGCCCAGTACTTCTCGATGGGGCGGAGCTCCGGAGTGTTGGGAGGGTTGAACATTTTCGGCACGAAATTGACCTTATTGTCCGCATACCACTTCAGCACGTCCTTGGAGTAGTGGCATGAGGCCAAATCCGGCCAGAAGATTGTTGGGACGTTGTGGGCCTTCAGGAGAGGAAGCAGCCGCTTCTGGAGGCACTCTTTTATGTACACCTGTCCGTTCATCGTGTCCTGGGTCACGAAAGGTGCACTCCGCTTCCCGCACGTGCAGATGGCTTTGCCAAACCAGGAATTTCTTCGCAAATTTGGACATCTTCTGGAGTGCTGACATGCTCCGGAACTCTGAGCTTATCCTTGGCCGTGAAAAACAGGTTGCCTGGGATCTGTTTGAAGTCGGCCTTCACATATGTTTCGTCGTCAATGATGCAGCATTCAACTCTTCGTCAGCATGTTGAGGTACAACTTCCTGGCACGGGTTTTGGCGGACTTGTTCTGCTTCTCGTCGCGATTAGGGGCCTTTTGTACCTTGAACGTTCGAAGCCCAGCCTTAGTTTTGGCCTTCTGGACAAAACTTCGGCTTAGGTGCAGCATCTTAGCCACATCCCGAACGGAGGCGTTCGGATTTCGGTTGAAGGCCCCAACTACGCGGTTGTGATTTTTGGTGTTGTACAGAATACTTTTTCCTTCACTTCTGGGCTTCCGATCGGTGGTCAACCGTTCCTCGACCGCTTAATCACTCGCGACACCGTGGAATTCGCGATTCCCATCGTTTTAGCGATGGAACGATGCGAGAGATCCTTGTTCTCGTGATGAATGCGCCAGATTTTATCACGCATGACCTGTTCTTTCGACTCCATTTCCGCGAGTTTTGATCACAGGACTTTAAAACTTGCAGGATGTGAATAATGCAATATGAACTAAATCCACCCAAATTTTCATTAAATTCTACCCAACGGTTAAAAAGTTAGAGCAATTTCATAGTGTGGCAATTTCATCGTGGACACCCTTTACTTTGTACACTTATTGGCTTTAAAGATACATAGAGGAGGTGTGGGTGAGAAAATAGTTTTGAATGAAGTTTTATCAACAAAGCCGGGAGGAGTGCTAAAGGGTGTATTCGATAAAAATGGCACACACATATATACTCATCAAAATTAAACTGATTATCGGATTTTCTAGAAATTTTCAGGGAATGAAGAACTACTAATGAGTTTTGATTTACAACATTTGTTTTATTCAATTTCGTCTCCCATCCCGAATGCCCGCACCTTCCTTTTCACTCCACCCATCAAATTTTGTACAACCGATTTTCCCAGTGTTTTTGTTGTTTTTACCCAAATATTCTTCAATTCTAGCTCTGTTTTTATAGTTTTGGGATGTTTGCGAAGTTCCGTTTTCATAATTGCCCAGAATTTTTCAATTGGACGAAGTTCTGGTGAATTTGGTGGGTTCATATCCTTTGGCACAAAATTGACTCCGTTGGCTCGGTACCACTCAAATACGTTTCGAACGTAGTGGCAGGATGCTAGATCAGGCCAAAACAGAGTTGATCCTTTGTGCTTCTTAATGAATGGCAAGAGACGCTTCTTAAGGCACTCTTCCGTGTAAATCGCACCGTTTATTGTTCCGGAAGTGATGAAGGGAGCACTTATTTCACCACATCCGCAAATCGCCTGCCAGATTAGAAACTTCTTTGCAAATTTCGATAGTTTCTTCTTTCGAACATCCTCCGGAACATCGAACTTCGACTTGGCAACGAAATATTCTTGCCCAGGAAGTTGACGGAAGTCGGCCTTGACGTATGTTTCGTCATCCATCACGATGCAACCGGATTTGATGAGCAGCTTCGTGTAAAGTTTCCGGGCGCGGGTTTTCGCAGTGATGTTTTGTTTTTCATTCCGGTTTGGGGCTTTTTGCACTTTGTAAACATGTAACCCAGCACGCTTCATGGTTTTCTGCACAAAACCGACTGACACCTTAGACTTTTTAGCGACATCTCGAATTGACATGTTTGGACGGTTCTTGAATTGTTGTACGACTTTCCTGGCCATTTTACTGTCCATTGGACCACTTTTACGACCACTTCTTTCCTTCCTTTGGACACTCAGACGCTCCTTGAAGGTTCTTATTACACGAGACACAGTTGTATTTGCAATTCCAAGCCTTTTAGCAATCCACCGGTGGGACGCCCCTGGATTTTGATTGTGAGTGCACAAAATTTTCTCACGGACAATTTCTTGTTTCGACGACATGACTGGAACTACTGAATTTATAACTATGAAACTTGGCAGATGTAAATAATACACTATGGATAAGATCTACTCAAATTTCTAGGTTTTTTACTCATACGATTCAAAAGTTACAGAAGATTTTCTGTGTGCCATTTTTATCGAATACACCCTTTATAAGAGCCGAAAACAAAATTGAAACATATGTTTTCGATAAATTAATCGTAAATTTCCTAAAAAAATATGGAATCCAATAAGGTTATCTAAAAGAATGCCGAAAATGGTCTCTGATCCACATTACATTTAAAATTTGGTGTATTTCCTGTTTCAATTACTTCTTATACTTCAATATGGCAATTGGAAGAATCACAGTTTTGCCAAAAGGCCAATTAATCTTTGCAATGGCTACTATAAAACTAATTGGTCACTTGGTGGCTTTCCTCAATACTAATTTGCCGTTTATTGCATTTATTGGAAGCAAAATGGTTTTAAAATGCTTTTTCAACTGACCATAATCAATATAATTTGAATGAGTCCTAAAACGGCATTTCAAAACAGCATTTTACGAGTTCATAAAGCCAAAATAAAACGTTTGATAGGAGTAAAAGAATTTTGGAAGACAAGGTTTTAAGATTGTTAAGAAGAAACTGTGTAGGTTTTCATAAACTTGACTTACATTTGAAATCCATTGGCACCTCTTACTGCCACAATACAACCAAACTAATTTCTAGTAGCTTTCATAAAACTTTAATAAAACCCAATAAAGCTGGATGGTTTTGGCAACGGGAACATGGGATGTTATAATGTTCATGATTACTCCCTTTGGATTTATTTTTATGATTTTCCTCCTTTTTTGTTGTTCTCCCTGTCGTTTCGCTCATTTTGCCGTACAACTTAGATTCTTAGATTACCGATCCTGTTTGATATTTTGAATGTTAGTAAAGAGCATTGTCTTGTAAAGCATAGCCATCCGAGCAGGACCGAATAACTCGATAACTGGTTTTGGTATTTATGAGCTCAGATTAAGAGGTAAAATACCTAACGATAATACCATACAATTGTTCCCACAATGTTATGTGAATACCAAATTCAGGTAAGACAATACCAAATGAGTACCTCTCAGGTATTCCCAGGTATCCAAATTAATAAGTTTTGGAATTCGAGAGATATTTTGCTTGCAATTCTTAGGTATTTTGCTTAGGTATTTTACATTTTAATCTGAGCTCTTTAATACCAAGGCCAGTTATCAAGATCAAAATTAGGTATTCATATGTTGTTGTCTCCTGCTCGGGCATGGCTCCCCATTTTTGTGCGACCCCTGATTTCAACCAACCAAACACAAAGATTCTAGCAAATAACACCAAGCAAATAACTACTTAATAGTGTCAACTCTTGTTGTGGCCGAATATCATTTCCAAAACTTCAAATTTTGAAGCTCTTCTCCACCACCCGAGCAGGAGACAACATCATATGAATACCTAATTTTGATCTTGATAACTGGCCTTGGTATTAAAGAGCTCAGATTAAGAGGTAAAATTCCTAAGCAAAATACCAAAGAATTGCAAGCAAAACATCTCTCAAATAGCAGAACTTGTTATTTTGGATACCTGGAAATACCTGAGAGGTACTCATTTGGTATTGTCTTACCTCATTTTGGTATTTGCATAACATTGTGGGAACAATTGTATGGTATTATCGTTAGGTATTTTACCTCTTAATCTGAGCTCTTAAATACCAAGGGCAGTTATCGAGTTGTTCGCTCCAGCTCGGGCAGTGTTCCTTGCTTACGGTTTACAATCACCCAAGCGAGCTTGACGATTAAACGGATTCAAATTCATTCCACCAACAAAAAAAAGCGATCACAAACTGCATCTCATCTTCTCCCGAAAGTCCAGCAGAAGAACTCGAATCCAATTTGCATTTTTAATTTGCCTTCCCCGGAATCGGCATCATCAACATCATCCAAGCTGAAGTCGAAGAACCGACCAGTAAAGATTCTCTCTCTTCGTTTTTTTCCCACCCCGGGAAAGCAACCCGCAGAAAATCGGACATAATTCACGCTTGATTGTCCACACTTGATCTGCCGAACGAAAGAAAATAAAAAATAAACCTGCTTTTTCCTTACATTAATATTGATTCAATGAATTCTTTCGACCTTCTTTTTTCCCACTCCACTTGTGATTCGCTTTGGCGTGTTTACATTCACATCTCACTCGAATCGCGCGCAGAAGAGCACACCACACGGATTAACCGTTTTTCGCCCCTCCCCTCCCCCCTTGTGGGCCGCCTCTCCCGATAGACCCAAATTTTTTGATAACGATCGACGCCAGCTTCAGTTCAGATCTTCACCTATTTCTTCGATTCCCTCCTGCGTCCATAACGGAATCGATCTTCATATTCGATGCCCAAATATGATGACCACCGCAAAATCTGCGTCCAATCCTGGATGGGAACCGTATGGGAAAGGAGCCCGAAGATGATGGAAAGTGTTAGAACAGGTTAACTGCACTTGTTTCAATTATTTGGAGATGCCGCTGGGGCGCTCCGGGGCCCAGCGCAACAGGTGAGAGGTCGACCTGTTAGTTCACCCAGATTCGGAGAGATGCGAGAGAAGGAAGCGCGCGTTCGTTCAATGTGGAGCAGCAGAAGAAGGGGAGTTTTCGTATTTTTTTTGCTATCAATGAGAGTGGTAAATGGGCAATCTTCGAAGTGGCTCGTTAGGAACTCTAAACGTTGGTCAGGTGCGGTGAGGTCGGAGTCGAATTAAGAGGCACATTAATGGGCAGTGAGCAAGTTGGCTACTGGGGAGCGATTGCATTGAGAGTGATACGGAAATGGATTTACATTGGGGTATCGAATGTGGGTCACGGGATAGAGGTTACGGTCAAAGTCAGAGTGTGCGGTCATAGGAGCTAGGAGAGGTCTTGGAAAAGTTCGGCTTAACAATGGTCGAGAAAAATTAGGGGAAATTATTGGTCATTTATTGATGTTTAAATAGGCTGATTAATTGGAGAAGATGAATGGTCAATTAAAGCCAAATGTAGATCGTATTCATAATGCATGATTTTGGCACACTTTTCCAACAGAGTTATGTTGGATGGGTGATTAAAATTCGATTGTTGTTCAGCATTCAGCTTTGAGGGAAACTTTCTGTTCCTACTTCGGAGCTAAAAATCGACTTGTTTATGGTGATTTGAATGCATTATGGATACGACCTAATAGTTGATCAACACTCATGCCTAATATAAAAACCTGAATTTATCCTTCTATGGTGAGATCTGTCCGTTTTTACAACACAATTCAATTTCCAGGCACATCCTAAAATTAAATTATTGTTCAACTTGGCGAGAATATGACCGATTTCGAGTTGTTACTCTTATCTGTAGTGAACTTGTTGCTTAATTATCATGTGATTTGAGGCGTCGCATGCTGTTTTTGGTCAAGTCAATCAAAACTTGCCACGTACTAAGGACTGTATCGAAAACAAACTGTATCATTTAATTCAAGTGTTGCTCTCTTAGTTCAAACAACGAAATGAATGACTCATGAGATATTGGAAAGTGGTTTGGTCGCAAATTCTGGAAACCGCAGCCCGATTCTATTTGGACCCTTCCATAGTCTTGCATTCCTTACCACTCTTCATGAAGTTGCGCTTAACGATAGCCCAGTAGCATTCAATTGGACAAAGCTGTGGACAATTGGGAGCATTGATGTCTTTCTCAACGAAATCTACTCCATTTGCTTGCATCCATTGTACTGTGATTTTGGCGTAATGACCTGATGCCAAATCAGGCAAAAACTAAGGAGGGACCTTGTGCAGCTTGTATAATGGAAGTATCCTTTTCTTAAAACACTCATCTGTAGTCGGCCACTTTCAAAACCTTACATACTGGTACCGTTAGACAGCTCAAAATGCATGGTTGTCCACCCAGAGGTGCAAGAGTATCCTAACAAGCACCCACAACGGAATATGACCACTATCCGATTGCGTGGTATCGGAACCTTGTCATCTGATACCTTTGGACGGCTCAAGATTCATGAATTTTCACCCAGAAGCATGTGGACATCATCCTATGGACCAATAAAACGTTTTGGACACTTTTGAATAGTCTTGAATCGGTTCCAGAGTAACCGGAAGAGGCCAAATCCCCTTGATGGTCCATGGCATAATCTTTTAACACCTTTGGTAGAATAATATTTAATTTTGATCTGTCAAACGGTACCCGAATACGAGAATCCGGATATATTTGCTTTGAGTCCTTCCGGCACACTTTACCAACAGAGCTACGTTGGATGGGTGATTAAAATTCGGTTGTTGTTCAGCTTTCAGCTTTGAAAGATAAACTTTCTGTTCCTGCTTCGGAGGGAAAAAACGACTTATTTATGGTGATTTGAGCACATTATAGCCACGGCCTAATAGTTGATCAATAGTCATTCCTAATATGAAAATCTGAATTTATCCTCCTATGGTGAGATCTGTCCGTTTTCACTACGCAATCCTTCCGGCTCCGGACTTTGAGTATTCAGAGGTGATCAAATGTCTTTGTTGGTCAATGGAATAATGTCTATGAAACTTATGGCGAAAAACCGTGAATTTGATAATGGTGAAAATGAACCTATGAATCTTATGGTGAACACCCAAAATTCGGTACCAGTATTTGAGGTTATGAAACTGTTCGGTTTGGACCCAGCCGGAACCGATTCCAGAGTATCCGGAAGAGATCAAATCCCCTTGTTGATCCATGGCATGATTTCTTTGCACTTTCAGGTGAAACATTGTGAAATTCTTGTTAGTTCATGAAAATCATGATTTTCGTGTACAGGGTGTTCAATAAGTTCGAATACACTTTAAGGATGTGTATGACGAGTTGCTCAAAAGAATCGCACGCGGAACGCATCTGGTCCATCGGCATCTCGTCCCAGATCGTGGAAATGAGCTTCTTAAATTGGTTCATAGTGCTAACTTGATTTTCGCTCTGCTTGGTCAACATGTACGACCATACATAAAAGTCCAGGGTATTAAGGTCCGCGGAGCTGTGAGGCCACGGAGCCTTCACAGGAAAATCAGTCAAATTCTCCAGACATCACGCTTGGACGATATTCGCCGTGTGCGCCGATGCGCCGGCCCGTTGAAGGACGTAATGATCCTTCCCGTAGAGGTTCCGAAGTGCCTGGACTACAACCTTCTCCAGAACCTCGGTCTTACATTACTCTGCGTTGATTTTCACGTTTTTCTTGATGAACATCAGTGAGAGCTTCCCACACCTGGATACCATCACCGACGCGTCGCTTTGGAATCACGGGATGTTTATGTGGGACGGGATAATGCCCGGCCAACGTCAGCGCTCACAGCCAATCATTTTGCACAATGTGTGGCCTTTGCAAGACACAGAGTTTCTCATCAGACAATACCAACTCCTGACCTGCGTGTCCTGAACGTATCAGTCCAGCCTCTTCTTCGTTGTAGACTCTGTTACCACGTGAACCTTGCGTTTCTTGAACGGCTTATAACTCGCTACCCCACCACCTTGATGGCTGCCGGCATCCTCGCCCAACGCGACCGTCCAGATCTCGCACAGTCCTTGGCCACTTCCACTTCACCCCGTGGGATTTCAACCACCGGAAGATGTCGCCGGGTCGCTCATCTCTCGCAAACAACTCTACTACGACGTCGCGGTACTCCTCCATCGTGCGCGGTAAACAAACAACAAATGTCAGCAAGTCGGCACTGTGCGCATCGGTTAGCCTATATATGAGACTAAAACTGACACCAATACCAATACACAGAATGCACAACTACACAGCGATGAAAAGTTGTATTTGACCTTATTTAACATCCTGTACTTTTAGGAGAATGATCTAGAATTGTAATCTATCGGGCGGCACCAGTACATTAAGTTCTGGAGATTCCCTGTTCGAGCCCTACCAAAACCGAAAACTAGAATATCCGGAAATGGGTCAAATCCCCTTGTTGTTCGCTGACATGAGGTTCAATGGCTTTTAGGTGAAAATCCCTGAATATGAAGCCATCGAACGATACCAGTAAATGAGGTTCTAAAATTGTTCGTTTTGGGCTGAATTGGAAACGATTCCAGAAGTTTCCAAATCCTTCCAAAACCTGTCCAAAACTCCAATTTGCTATCCCATGAATGATGATGATGTTGCTTTTGTTGTTTCGTATTAACGTGGCTTTCAGCCTAAAGCTAGTTCGTCACGCCAGGGAGACGACCTGGATCCTTTACATCGAACCCATCAACACATGCACCGGGACCAACGGCTTTACTTCCGTTCCGAAGAAAGACGTGATCTGAGATGGGGTGAGAGGCAACCACGCTTACCACTACACCACTGGCGCCGTCTCCCATAGAAAATGTTTCTGTAGTTCTGGATGTAAGCTCGTGAATTATCGAAGACACCAACATATTCTGAAATGTGCCATCTTCACGTTACCACCGGAACCGGTTCCAGATGACCCCGTGCTGCAAATGGCAAAATTTTAAAAATATGTTGAGGATACTATTTGTAGCACCCATACCTTTCAGATAATGACTCAGATGTAAGATCAATATTCAGACCATCATTGGAATTTTGAGAGCGCGTCAAAGTCGTTGGTCAATTTTGACGCTTAGGGAAGGTCCATTAATTATGTCACGCAGTAAGGGGGGGGGGGGGTTTTGGGAAAACGTGACGATCCATACAAAATAATTTGAAGGTCCATACAAAAAACGTGACAAGGGGGGGGGGGTTGTAAAAAGTAAATTTTCGCGTGACGTAATTAATGGACGTTCCCTTATGCACTATGTGTAACTGTATCCTAATGCATTAGGTAGGTTTCACATGATGAGCTCAGCGCGATTGACGCCAATTATAGAATAACGACCCGTTAATCAAGTCCTCCTCGACAATTTTCTCGTCTCATACCCGTCTACCAGTCTTAGCAGCTTCTTGTAACTTCAGAGTCTTATGGAATCCATAGTAAGCACGACTTCGACAGAAATAATGCGTTTCGAATTTTTCTGCTACATTTCAGCTTGGTGGTCTGATCAGCAACCACCTTGAACGTTATTTCGATAAAATTAACGTCGTCAGCGAAACAGATAAATTGGCTTACTTACCAATTAGGCCAAGGCCGGAGTAGCCCCTCCTGTATACATAAATTGCCTGCATTCTTTGCAGTCCATGGCTACACTTAGCCAGACTCGCAGTTTACAAAATGTCCGCAGGTCTTCTTCACTTTGAACGATCCATCGTGCTCGTTGCGCGTCTCTTCCTCTTATGCCCGTCGGTTTGTTCTCGAGAATCTAGGGCTGGGCTTTTGTTCGTCATTCTTAAGGTATTCCCAGCCCACCGTAGTCGACCAATTTTAGCGGCGTGTACCATGGGAGGTTCTCTGGGAGGCAACGGTAGAAGGCAACTGATACGTTAACGTTCCGTCTTCCATTTGCGCTCCACCGCAGATCATACGCAACCTCATCCGTTCAAATACGCCAAGGGCGCGTTGGTCCTCCTCGAGAATTGCCCATCTTTCGTGGCAGTAGAGGACTCCCTGTCTAATTACTGTCTTGTAGACGGTCAACTTTGTAGTTAAGCGGGCTTTGTCCAAGGAGTCCAAAAAAAAACAAAAATTGTCAGCCATAATGCGCCTTTGTATCTCTCTGCTGGTGTCGTTATCGGTGTTCACCAATGAGTTCACTACGATGAAGTCGATGACGTGACTATCTTATTGTTTTCAAAATTTTAAAACAAACAACGGATATCAGTATTAGGGTAGACTGAATGGCAAAAAAAATACCTGCTTTATATTTAAACGAGAAATCGAATAATAAATAATCAGTCTTTAACGGTCTTGGATCAGAAAAACCACGTTTCTCATTTCAATTCACATACATCTCATATTCAAGACACAGAATCCACACCATCCCCGGGAACCAGCCTTTATATCGCGTCACACAGTTTACACGGAAAATAATTTAATCTGCTTCAAGCTGAGACAACATTTTTAGACCTGCTTGTTTAAAGTAGCAAGGTACTTACATGAAGGTTTGTTCCTCGTAGAACGAATACATAAATAAAAATAAATAGATATTATATTGATCTAAACACGACTTCTCTGACTCTTCTATGGTGTGAATAGGAAATTGGATGTGTGCGTACGTCGATTTTTCCATACAATATATATCACACCCCATCACCTCACACTTAAGCATTTGGAGAAGTCAATTTTCAGACTTTGATACTTCTTTTAAATTAACAAACCCCTGTTTTATTCAACCACTTCGACAGCTGATTCCATGGTTTAAAATAATAAAGAATTTTATATAACACGTATAGTCTGCCACATTTGTAATACACACAAAAAAAAGTAATATTGTTTTATTAAATGTGCTGCATTTAACTTCGAAAAAGGATTTATTTTTCATTAAATTAAAAGTAAAATTATCTATTATTAAAGTTATGCATTTAATTTGAAAGTAGATTTCTTCGATTCAGTGTGTAAATTTAAAAGTGTTTTCTTTCATCATGAAAATTGTTGAGCTGTCAAATCCACCAACACAAAGCAAGTGGTCATTTGTAAATTTAGCATTGTTGTCCGCGTCCGTGTCTACTGCGTTGTTCGTTGCTCCCGTCCGCGTTTTGTAAAAATGGCTACAAAATACACCGTGATTCTTGGCACGATCGACAAAATACAAAATTTTCACATTCTTACATTCACATTTTTACAGTTACTTCTCAAACTTTTGGTGGTCTTACAATCTAAACGGTCATTCTTGATTCCAGCGGCCTAACACCACCACAGCAGACATCACAAGGGACATCGAGCGTTAGCAGATACCAGATGTCTGATGCCAGATATTCATTTTATTTGAAAATAAAAACCTATTTTCTATGTTATTTTTTTTATTTCAATCTCATCAGAATACTCTTATTTTAATTGCACTGTACTTCAAGAATGAAAGTTCTTTTAGATATAAAAATTATTTGATTTTTATTTCATTTGACAGTTCTAAATTTCAATTTGACAGTTTTACATTTCGATTTTACAGTTCTACAATTTGTTTTGAAAATTCCTACTTTTAAATGTGCAAAAGTTCAAATTGACGATTTGAAGGTATTTGTTTTGAAAGCAATCCGCTTTCGACGAAGAAGAACCAACGCAACTTTTAAATTTTGAAANAGCAGCAAAAGTTCAAATTGACGATTTGAAGGTATTTGTTTTGAAAGCAATCCGCTTTCGACGAAGAAGAACCAACGCAACTTTTAAATTTTGAAAATCATTATTCTTTGTGTGTAGAGAAAACTTGCGGTGTGAAGTCAATAAGTTGCATTTCCAGTCAGAATGGCCTGATAATGTGTAATTTTTATCGACTTTTTTATTTGAACGAAATTCTCAATATGCATTTGACTAAAGAGCTTGAGTATTTCCAAAATTTAATGAATTTTAATGCACAGGAAATATTTTGTGCAAGTGAGATTTGAAAAAAATAAAAGAGAACAGTATTCATACAACCTTCTATGGGACTTTGTATCAACAATCAATATGCAACTAGCGATTTGAAATTGGTTCACTGTTGTAGAACCCCTAGGTCCGAAGTATACCTTGCAGTCTGCACCTTGCACTAATTCTTGCTATGTTATTTTGACACAATATTTGAGGGTGTGTTGGTGCGAGTAACGTTATTAGGGGCGAATCATCAATTGTGTGTCAATCAAAATTCAACCCTTTAATACTTTCACCATTTTTGCATGGATCTCAGCAGCCGATAAACCTTCCAAAACCAAGAATTTAATCACTGCACGATATTCGGAGTTTTCCATCGTTGAAAAATCCACCGGCACGCCAACTTCAAATGGCTTGTTAACAAAGGATTAATTGACAGATCGAAATGAAATTCTGAGTATGTTCTTATGAAAGATGAAATATTAAAATGGCGTAGAAATTTTGGTTTTTCTACTGCTTCATAGATGTCGCTTCCAAAACTTTTTGACTAACCTAGTAGGTTGTGATTTTTACTTTTTCCATCTCTTGGAAATTGTTGGTAAAACAAATCAAGCATAACTTTTCAAAAGGACGTATGTCGCAAACGTAAACAAATCGAGTTTTTCATTCTATCCTGTCATTAATAACACCCTTAATATAGTAGCAATTGTCAAATACTATTATCAAAATTATTCAGTATATAACGTCAAAGTTTCTTATGCGACCTATCTGATCCTTTTAAACGTTAAGAAAATAATTCAGATACACCACATAGCAAGCCGACGTATCTGCTCTTACAAATTATACCCGGTGTATCAGACATGACGCAAGTGCTAAACGTTCTGAAATACCGACGTATCCAACCGGTGTATGTAACAAGCAAGATGTCACACTGACGTATCCAACATGGTGTATGTGTATGGTATAGAAGCAAACCGATGTATGTGTTAATTATCTCAAAAATAGAGCGAAAGTGAATGGAAACCAGGATTTTTACTTCTTTTTATATTATTTAACCATGATAGAAGGAACAGATCGGATAAAACTTGAAGTAAAGTTAAATATGATTTAATGAAAGCATCTGGAACTTCTACCTCATTTTTCTCAATTCCTATCAAATGTTAGATACGTCTATTTAAAAAGTTATGCTTGAAATATTCGCCGTTTTCACCACACTTTGAAAACATTTTCTCCTCCTGCATGAACCAATCACAACATATTTGAAACTGTAACAAACATCTGTTCTTATTCAGGTGGAGCGCAATTCATTAAGGGTGGTGCTTTTGTTAATTTCACTCCTTTTTAAGCATATTTCGGTTTAAATGTAATTGTTCCACAGTAGTTTCTAAATGATGAACCAAAACGATGCAAAATAAATCGTGCTTTCGTTTACAAACTGTACTATAAAAAAAATGAGACAATCTCAAATGGTCGCCAAAAATACATCTTTGAGATGCAATCGGATTTTCCTCGACGGCACACACAAGGCGGATCCACTCTTGTTCCTATAACAACTTGACAGATTGAAAAGAAATTTTGCCATCGTAAACATTACACTCTTAGCTAGTTTCTCTTAAAATATAATAAATTTAACGACACGCTAAAAAATTAAAGGTGTCTCATTTTTTTCCAAAACAGTCTTTAAACCAGAATCTAGCATATGTTACATCCAGTATGGAAATTTCTAAAATATGTTTGACAAACATGGGGTTATTATTCTTGTTATACTCAGTGTAGTATTCTTGATTTAAAACTCAATAAACTAGATGTAACTTACCGAAAGGATGAATAATAAATGAAGGTGAATCGGGTCCTCCATTAGTTTAGTTGGCTAAGCATTTCTCTTGTCACACAACCATGCAAATGCAAAAAATGGTTCTGGCATAGTAATCTCTCAATTAATAACTGTGGATTTAAAGCAAGTTGAGACCAGGCCATTAACTAATTATGGATGCAAATAATTCAGTTAAAGATGAAAAACGATCGTATCAATCTACAGGGTGCAGCAGCAAATAATGCGAAAATGTTCAAACTTGAGTATTTGGTTAATTCGTGTAGCTAGAGACTAATTTCTGTCGAAAGTGTATTTGTTTATGTTTACTTTCAAGTGCTGCATCAAAACATTCTATTTGTTTTATTGTAAATTCGTCCAAATGTTCGCGAAAGAAGTGATCACCAGTTTGATACTCGCTCAGAAGAAGCCGAAAGAGATTGCCAAGGTGGTAGGGTGCCATTTGGCAACAGTTTACCGCATAAAAAAGTCCCTGCAGGATGGTCCTAAGCAGCGAAAGCCGGGAAGCGGACGTCCGCGCTTTGCACGCACGCCGAACGTGATCAAATCGGTCCGTGCAAAAATTGCTCGCAACCCGGTGCGTTCCATAAGAAAACTTGCAAAGGAAGCCAATACACTAAGGTTTTTTTTTTGCACGGTTTTTTTTACACGGGTTGTTTTCGGCGATAATTCCAGAACGGAACAACTTATCGACTTATTTCAAATCACATTTTACGTTTTGGGCCAAAAGTGGAAGTTTTTCAAAAATTTCACAGTTTTTGGTGTAAATACTCAAAATTTTAAAAACTGTATTTTTACCATTGCGTGGAAAGGTAACAAATGCAAACAAAATCGAAGCAATATAAAATGTTCCATACGAAAAGTGGACCGTATCCCCCGTGCAAAAAAAAACCTTTGTGTATTTCGGAGAAATCCATGCGAAAAATCATCAAAGAAGACCTGCAAGCATCTTCCAGAGCCAGAGTGAAACGCCACTTGATTACGGACCGGGTCAAGGAACTACGAGTGACTTGTTCCAAGAGATTGCTTTCCTTGTTGAAGAAGGAAAAAATGATAATCCTGTCCTCCGACGAAAAGCGTTTCAGCATCGTTGCTGTAGCCAACAGCCGCACGGACCGGTTTATTTCACCGCAGAAAATGGAGAACGTTCCGGAAAAAGTGAAATTAAAATTTCAAACCAAACATCCGGCTGGTGTCATGATGTTTGGCTTGGTGGCGTCCAATGGTTTGAAATGCCGCCTGTTTTCATTGATGCTGGAGTTGAAATCAATACAGAAGCTTATATCGGTATTCTAAAGGACCAAGTGCTTCCCTGGGTAAAAGCCATCTTCTCTGAGGACCAAAACGTTTTCCTACAGCAGGATGGAGCGCCGTGACACAAGTCCAATCGAACCCAACAATGGTTGAACGATAACATGAAGTTTTGGCCGAAGGATTTGTGGCCCCCCTAGCAGTCCAGATCTTAATCTGTTGGATTATTCGATTTGGGAATATGTCGAAGCACAAACCTGCAAAACATCACACCCTAGTGTGAAAACCCGGAAGTCAACCATAATACGCACATGGCAGTCAATGTCGGAGGACTACGTCCGAAAGGCATCCTCTGGCTTCCGGCGTCGGCTCGGGGATGTTATTAATAAAAATGGAGTACACATTAAATAAATTTGTTTAAAAGGACCTAATAAAGATAACTGCACTCGAAAATGTTGATATTATTGCTTGAATTAGTTGAATATGGGATTTGAAAGAAATAGAACAATTTTTTGCATTATTTTCTGCCGCACCCTGTATCTATATCGCC
Organism: Aedes japonicus; assembly: GCA_034211315.2. Classification (NCBI taxonomy): domain Eukaryota; kingdom Metazoa; phylum Arthropoda; class Insecta; order Diptera; family Culicidae; genus Aedes; species Aedes japonicus. The sequence continues at coordinate 30,650 of JASCZW010013021.1, forward strand.
GAAGATGAGCTTTATTTTTAAGATCCCTAGCGAGGGATCTTCTTCCAAAACCAATTCAATAGTCTATGGAAAATTCGAAGCAAATTCCTCAATGAAATTTAATGAAGATTGAAATCTCGTGCCATCAGCAAATCTAATCAAAACAGTCAAAATGATATACACACAGTTAAGAACGTTGCGTGTCGAAAATAAATCTGCGCACAAATTTACAAACTAGAGCAAATCTAACCTATAATTCTTCCACTCAACAGGCACTCTCCCTCCCATCAGATCCAGACTATCATCAACTTCCAAATTCCAAAACAAGACCGGAACTATCAGCTACTCATTTTGATCATCTCTGGAATTGGCCCTTCCTTAGCCGAACACTCTAATTTTGGCACGATCCGTACTTCCGAGCTATCCGATTTCAGCTCATTTCCGGCAAACGTCGGAGGAAAAACAACTTATGCCGAAAATTGCTACCAATTTAAACAAACACGCCTCGATTTGGCGCTCAGTTTTTTCCCCAACTACCAACTTTCCAGTCCGAAACAAAAAAACTCCACCACTGAGCGTCTCTATTAAGCCGGCTAATGTTCTCTTCGTCTGCATTCGTGTTTGGATTTTCCACGTTTTCTTTCGAGGAGAGCCAATCAGTGTTATTAGGTCGGCTCAGCTTAGCCAAAAGAAACTTCCACCTGATCCAATGCGCGAACATGTCTTCGAACAGGTCGGAGCCAAACACTTCCAAGGAAATCAATTAGCGGAGGATATTGGTTTTTGTATCGATATGATCGATCTGCTGGGTGGAAGGGGCAATCAAAGGTTTGCGATTCGATCGATCGGCATTCAATGATCGCTGCACTGAAGGAGATTGGCCGCTTCCCGAAGGCCAGGGCAGCCAACCCGTTTTTATGGGTACCAATTAGGCAGAAAAAAGCTTTCAGATAGGTTCCCTAATAAGTTAATTTGTTTATTGTTTACAATCTGGGATGAGAATGTAGCCTCCTTTGATTGTTGCAAGAGCTTGTCACTTGACAGTGTTGCCAAATTGTAACTTAAATAACTCAATCTTCAATTATTTAATAGACCAATTTCCTGTGGATAAATCGCTTAAAAACACCTTTAACACCTGCCCATCTAAGCAAGAAGTAACTTTTTTCCAACTTCCGCAAACTAATAGATTTACCAAAACGAAAACGCAGCATTCTGCCCCGCAAATTGCCAGTTTTCATTTTCACTCCCGTTCTTCCAAACTGCGACCACGCAAAACCCCCTCCGCCCAGAATTTCGAGAGTAAAGCGAACGTAAACAATTTAGAAACAGTTTAACTCTATTAAACTCTATTCATAACTGCAATTTGGCAGTATCCAAAAGTGAAACTACCCCACAGGTGAAGCACCCAAATTGGGACGTTTATAACACATTTCAATTAAGAAGCTCTCCAACCACCCGATAAGCTGCTTCCGTTGGCTCATCTCGCTGAATAGTCGAGCTTAACTGTCTTCCCGGTGGAGAGCTAAGCGCGAAGACGAGCAGCCTCCGCAATTTGGACTATCATCTCTTCATCGTCATCATCAACATTAGCGGGGGCCTGCGTCCGACAATCGGACGTCGAGGAAATTGAGTACAAACACACACGCGCGCGCTAGCTAGCTTACCCTCAAACAAGTGCCGCCACGGCAGATACGATAATGGACTTTTAATAGCCTTAATCTTCATCACCTCGCAAATCCGCACACGGAAAGCCTTTCCGCTTGGTGGTGCATTATGATGCCAACCCATTTAATACGCACATAACCCATAAGCTAAAACTTGCCCAAATCTGACATTCCTCGCTAATTTTAGTCTTATCTTATCTTTTTCTTTCGCAGAACAACCAACGGCATCTCCACAGGTGGCGACACCTGGCGGAAGCGGCACCAACACAGGAAGTTGTAGCTTTCCGGGTGCCCCGGCTCACAGTACCGTCCAGTTCACGGACGATTCGCTGCCAAATGGAGCGGTGGCGTCCTACTCGTGCGAACGCGGCTTCGAGCTGCTCGGGCCAGCCCGGCGAGTCTGCGACAATGGCCAGTGGGTCCCCGAGGGTATCCCCTTCTGCGGTAAGTACACCCGGTTCGAGTAGCGCGGGGATGTGTCCGGGAAGGAAAAGAGTGATCTTTTGATTGGTTGCGATGACGTCGAGGTTACCGAAGTGAGTGGGAATGAGGTCGGTTGATATAACGTATTTTTCGTTAATTTTACGAAACATTCGTACTGGCGGTCAGGAGTCAGAAATCGGTTATCAGGCTAATTTCAACATGAAGATTTTGAGGCTACCACGCAAGGTCTAAAAATCCTTTCTGGAATCAAATATTAGAAAAAACTTTTTTTTAAGTTGAAAATACGAACATTTCGTTCTTTTCTTTATTTACTCAAATTTCGTTATTATTGATGATGAAATTTAGGTTTCACAGGAGCTTTCACGAAACTAGCTTTATCAAATGTACAGATCAATAGAAAATTTAGATAGAAACTAAGTGGCCGTTAGTATAACTTAAAAAACTGAGTGATGAGATCTGAAATTATGAGTTGTTATGAAACGTATATCAAATCGTTACCCAAGAGGAATATTATGTCTTCTGTGTTGAATTTACTCCATAGTGCACTTTGAGAATGCATTGGAGCTCTAGGTTTAACCACTATGTTTTCTCGATACATTTCTCATTCAGTCAATTAGTCACAAAATTCACCGAAATTTTACCGAAAAAGTGCTTCAATGAAGTGTTGTTTTCTTTCAAAATTCATGATATTTAGTCAAAATATGTTCCAGTAGAGTTGAGAATTTCTTACGAAAATAATTATTGCGAAACTCTTTAGGGTGAGGAAATATTATCTGTGTTCACTTTTAAGTCATAACCTTATTGATAGTATGTTGAATAACAAATTATTCATGGAGAATGAACATACACAAAACATAGATACACGGAAAAAAAATCTGTGCACAGATTCGTGAACTGAACTGAACTCGCTGATGACACTGTACCGGCGAACTTATTCCACTTTAAACGGATTTGATGTGCATTTGTCACCTCTTCATCGCATAATATATCGAATAAAACTAACCCAAAATCAAGTAAATTGTAAGTTTACCCCAATTTGGGTTTTGACTCGGTTACCCAATTTTGAGTAGTTTCAATTTCATGATTTTGGGTTAACTTCACTCAAATTTTGGTAAATCCGAATAAGCGTGTAGAAGTGCTCATTTCAGCATCTGTCAACTCCGAACTATACACTGAGAGAAAAAACACGGATAATATTTCCTGACCCTGTAGATTGATTGATAAATCGGCTATAGTTATCGAAATGACCGTTCATGTTTGGATAATCAGAAAAACATAACATTGACAAATGGGTAGACATTCGATTAGTTGAATGATAAAATTTTACTTTAAAGTGACTTCTAAAAGCGATTTTTGAAGACTATCTACAGCCAGGGATGCCCGATATTTTTTTCAAATATCTGAGATAAAAATTTGACATTTCTGGGAATGTCTATGAAAGTCTGTAATTTTTTTTACAAAATTAGACTTCTTTCAACAAAATGACGTAATAAGAGAGCGAGTTACGTCGTTTACACTATATATGTGATTATGTAAATGTTTCTGGATCTTTTTCTTGAATTATATGGACTAGGATTGTATGTTTCCTCCTGAACTTCAGACAAAATTCCCCATGAGCTTCTTGGCAGTCACTTGTTATTTTCTTCGAAATTCATATTTAAGAACTCAACCTTACCCTCCAGAAACATTTTGTAAGTAAGTTTTTTTCCTGAACATAGCTGCTTTCTAAACTTCTGATAAGTCCCAACTACGAGGAAAATTTCCGCAAAACTTTGGGAAAGTACTCGCCTGAATTTCTTGGAAAATCTTCCAAGCAATAAGCCCATTAGCATTAGAATATGCAGTAAATCAACCCTAAATCTGCATATCAGATGCTACAAGCATTATGTTAGCATTAGATAAGCATCTTGAATGCCATCTGTTGTAAAGTTGCATTTCAAATGCAATTTAAATGATTGTAGTCTGTAATTAGCATTTTGAATGCAAAATAGCATTAATGAAACATTATCATAGCATTGCAGTAAAGCAGCCGTATATTGGGCCAAAAGTGACATTTATGTTGCATTTAAGGCGATTTAAATGCTATATGGGCTGCCGTAAAGACGCTTTGGAACTGCTGACTGGTTACCTGGGTTCTTAAAGTTGTAAGAACTTTCTTCCTGAACTTATGAGAAGTTCTTTTCCGAACTTCAGTAATGTTTTCTTCTGAACTTCAGGGGAGTATTCTTCTGAAATTCGGGGAAGTTTGTTCCTTAATTTATGAGAAATTGCTGCTTGAACTACTAGAAAGCTCCCCGTATAGTTCTGGAAAGTTTCTTCCTGATTTTATCAGAAGTGTTTACCTGGACTTCGAGAAGTTCTCATTCTGAAATGGTCCCATCCAGAACTTGGAGGATTTTTTTTTTAATTTTGGTAAAGCCGTCTCCAAAATTTCTAAGAAAATTTCCTTAAATTTGTACTTGAAGTTTCTTCCTGGACTTCTGAACTTTTGGGAAGTTTCTCCATAACTTGAAGGAAGTTTGTTCAGGAACTATTGGGAAATTCGTGCTCAAATTAGAAACAAGTACTCACGATGCCCCTGGAAAGACTTATTCTGTTCTCTCTCTCTCTCTCTTATTCTGAAATTTTGAAATGCTCTCCACTGAGCTTTACAAAATCTGCCTAGCACTTCCTGAGGAATTTCTGATAAGTCCTCTTCTGGTTCTTGGGGAAGTTCTCCTAAAATTCTGGTAAGTATGATCTTGAACTTCGGTAATATTCGGTCCTGAAATTTTGAAGGTTCTTTTTGCTTGCTCCCAAAACTTCTGAGAAGTTTCTGCCATCAGTTTTTTTTTCGAGGAAATCTCTTCCTCGGAAATTATCTTTCCGAAGCTTTCCCTAAATTGTGGGTCTTTTCTTTTTATAGTTCTAGGAATCTAGGACTAATTCAGGAATATATTTCCAAATCCCTAGAACAAATGTACTGAAATGATGCATTTAGTAGTACTTTGGAAAATTTCGGGTTTTAGGATTTATTTCAATAGCTAGAACTTTTACTGTTGTTCTGTCCCCCAAGTGGCAACCGACTGGGCTTTAGAGCAAATACTCAGCAACCCCTTTTTACTGTATATTTCTCAAATATGATTTGTATTGTTGTGAACCTTGACACTATCAAATATCGTTTTTACAAATGATACATTAAGTCCCGAAATTATAGTACAAACCATTTTAGCTGTTGTTGAGGCTATGGCTACATTATTTAAGGTTATTACGAGTACCAGAAAATTGACCAGCGGTAAAACTTGAAGCCTATACCGGAAAACCTCTTGAACGCAATCTCCGATTGAACTGCATTAGGACCCGAAGTTTGTACAAACACAAGTGGTGTCAGATCAATTGCTCAAATTTGTGACATCTCTCAGGGTTGGCAGATTATATGATTTTGCGTTGTCCGGTCTATATACAGTGTCTATAATCTACAATACTGTTCTGATAAATCCGTACTTCAGAAAATACCATTATTTAAAAAATAATTCAAATGTCTGTACAAGTCTGCAACATAAATAAAATGTCTGCTAAATGTCTGCATCGTTAGAAAAGTCTGCAACAAAAATTAAAAGTCTACCAATTTACAGACATGCCTGTGAATATGGCATCCCTATCTACAGCTGATATTTGGAATGGCCGCCATTATTTCTGATAAGTTCACAACTACCATTTGGTATCGAATTAGAGAGCGTTAGCAACTCAACAAACCTTGATTTGGATTGTCTGGAGCGTCGTTCTCAATATGACCGATCAAAACATCTTCAAAAACTCCAGGAACATCTTGGTTCTTCATCAGGGTTCAATAGGTGTCAATCTGACAGATTTCAGGACAATTCGGTGGCTCAAATCTTTCGTGGATGGGCTCAGGTTTTTCCACAGATTTAGCCGCATACCATTCCCACACGGTTTTGGTGCATAAAGCCAAAACGAGTCGAAATAACTGTTTATGGTCGTGCAGTTAATAAAAGTCTATCCTATAAAAAAACAAAAGCTTTAAGGAAGTCAAAAACCGGCCTATACATACCTACTAGAAATACAACTGCTCAATATGGCTGACCGGAGCAGAGTCAAAAAAGTTGAAACAATGATTAAAAAGAATACGTGGTTATAAGTCGTATGCACGTAGAGACCAATTCAAGAACGCTGCGACCAAATCACGGCGATTGAAGAGAGCTAACGAACTACCGAGTCGGTTGAAGCATCTACATAATATCAATCAAACAAAAGGTGAATCAAAGGAATTACGGGCATTCAATGTCCCCGTATTTATTAGATCAAGGACAAACGGTGACATCAAATGAATACTTGAAAGTTCTGCAGATTGTTGTTGTACCGTGGATGAAGGAGGCTGCTGCTGGCCCTCATTTAACCTTCCTCGGTTACAAAAAAACTGACACATAAGACATTGGGGTCAACATTGACCCGAATTTCAACCCTTGCTAGAATTATGAAATTTCAACCTAGACACAATGTTTATACTCCATTTTAAAGTGTATGGTCTGAAACAATGGCCAACGTAAATCTGCTACAAAGGGAAGGAGGTTTTGATTTCAATGTGTGAACAGAATTGCATACAACACATTCCAGACTAGTTGTAGAGAGTTGCCGTCTTCGACAAAGTTTCTTAGTATGTCATTTGTCGTCGTTTGACATTATCATATTAGATCCAGATCATGCCGCAATACGGCGCTGCAGTCTGTATTTGCCAAAGTGCTGGAGAGTTCCGTCTTCGGTAAAGTTTTTCAGTATGTCATTTGTCGTATTGTGAGATTATCACATCAGTTCCAGATCGTGCAGCAGAGATGGCGGATTGGTGAACATAGGCTGCAACGCCATCTCTGCAGTACGATTTGGAACTAATGTGATGTTTCAAATGTCTTCGTTTTACATTCTCAACAACTTTTCTAAAGACGGCACATATCTAGAGCCTCAGTTGGCAAATATATACTATAGCGCCATCTGTGCGGCGTAGTTTGAAACTAATTTGATAATGTCAAGTGATTGAATCTTCATTTTCTTCAACTTAACCCAAGACAGCAACTCTATAAAGCTTCATTTGAAAAATATAAACTGTAGCATCATCTCTGCGGCAAGATCTGGAACTAATGGGATCATTTTAAATTACCTCATTTTATATTCCAAACAAGTTTGCCGAAGCTCCATTTGGCAAAGAAAAACTGCAGAGTCATCTCTACAGCATGATTTGAAACTAACATGATAATATCACAAGACGATTGAGAATCTTTGCTCAAGACGCCAATTCTCTATTATTTTCTCATTTCTGTTAACACAGCCAAACTAAAATTTCCATCCCTCTATAGCAGATTAACGGGGTACAATGTTACCGGAACCAGTTGAGACCAAAACCTTTCAAATGATGTTACGTAAAAGTTGACTCTAAGTTGAAATTTCGAATTCCTACGCAGGGTTGAAATGCGGGTCAATATTGTCCCTTATGTCTTATGTGTCACTTTTTTTGCACAATCACCTGAAACTGATTTCAAAAAAAACATTTATTTTTTTTTTGCAAAAATGATTAATTCTGTAATGTAATAAGAGTAAGAAAATTACAGCCCAATAGGTTTAAAAATAAAAAAGAGAGATATTGAAGTTGTGCCATGGGTAAAAATTGACCCCAATTTCAGAGGAACGTTAATCTTCCAACAAGACGGAACACCTGAATAATGCTAGGAAAACACAGCTTGCGAAAAAAGTTCCAGAGTTTGCAGAAAAGAAATTTGGCAGTTAATATCTATCCTTTGGTTTATTTTTTGAAAGCCTCAAGAGCCATTTCTTGAGAGAAATAATGCAAAATTTGATTATTAACGGTCGATTGCACAGATAAAAAGAAACATTTCATTTTCTGTATTATCCAATGCACATAAAGGGAAGACTAGATTTAGAATTAACGAATGGAATCCTTCATGCACATTTAAGCCAGATTTCGCTGAAATCGAGTCTGTTGTATGGAAAATTGCGAACAATATTCTATGCTGTATGAAATATTGCAAACAATTGCTTGCTTTGGATTGAAATTGAACTAGAGGACATTTTACGCGTCCGATAATATTCATCATTTTTCTGTGTATGAATAAAATTTGGAAGTGTCTCAATAATTATCGATACAGCCTTTAGTTAAATTTACCAAATGTTTTTTTTTTGTATTTTAGGTAGAATGACAATAATACTCATAACTTAGACCGTTAGAAAGCGGAAAAAACGATGGTACTGAAACGGAAGTTCCTCCAAAAATCAACCGGAAATGAGTAGTTTTTGCCAAACTAGTGAGCAAAACTCGTTTAGAAGTACTTTGGCACACTTTCAATATCAATTCCAGTCGCGTACACGATAATAAATAAATTTCCCAAAAAAACATTGATTTCGAAGAAGAAAATATGCAATGCTTTCTCAATGTGATCTTCGCCAAAACCATTTCACGTAGAAGATGCGTACACAGAAAAAAATCTTGCTACTTCAAAACTACCATGAAATTTCAGTTAAATTTATTATGTTTATGGTAAAAACATCAACATTTGTGGTAAACAGATCTGCGGTACACAGGTTATTATTTCTGAACAAAAATATAAGTACGTGTCAATTGAAATTACTAAAAATAAAAGATCAGCGAACAGCAAAACTTCAGATCTGTCAACTGGAAAAAAATCCTGGCATCACTTGAGTTTGCAATTTGAATTAAAGGGGGATATACAGTTAGAACGAGATAAAAAACTCATGTTTGAAATAAGTGTATCCATGTCATATACAAAAATTTTTTTTTCAAGTTTTTTTCAACAAAATGGCGGCCGTTAGAGTGCGTTGAAAAAGTCGTTGTATTTTGCTTGTGCCGGCTCTCCTGGTCACAGTTTTCATCCGAAATCTGCAAATCCAAAAAAAAATACATTCATTCCATTTACATTTAGTAGATGAATTGAAAAAAAATTAAAAAAAAAAATTGCACTTTTGGCGTAACTTTTTTGAAAAAATCCTCATTTTCTCCGCCATTTTATCACATTTTTTCACATTTAATAATAAAATATTACAATAATTTTTTATTCATAGTAAAGGTAATACTATAATAATCCTGTAAGTTTCAGCTTAATCGAATAATTAGTTTTTGAGTTATCACCGGCATAAACTCCGAAAATGCTGTTTTGAGAAAAACGCGTTGAAAGTTTTAATTATCGAAAAATACCTCCCGCGCGCGAAAAAGACGTCTTCGAAAAACGATGAAAAGAAACACTTGGAGTTCGAATTTAGAAAAAAAGGTTTCAGGAGCGTATTCTACGGGAATTTTACCAACTTTTTGTGCAATAAGAAAAAAATGAAATTTTTGGTCATCCTAACCGACTGAGCTAAGGTAGGCCTAGCTATAAGAAATAATTTGAAACTTTCATCTCGTAGAGAATAAAAATCTCGTTAATGCGTTTTTAGAATAATCAGTGTCCAAGCTATCATAAGGTCAAAACAAACCAGTAGACTTGGTTTTGTAAAAATGGTAAAGAAATATGCAAAATAAATTGTCGCTTTCCAAAATCTGGGATTGAGATAAACCTCGATTCGCTTAATATCTGAACGCAAGAAATCGGCACTACCTTCTGGATTGTTTTGTTAGAACAAATAGTTGAACAGGCAAAATAAATGTTTTCATTGCACATTCAGGAAAAAATAACAACAGTTTTGTTTTGTTTTGGTTTTGATAAAATTGCGAACTTTTCTTGAAATATCTCGCATCATCCTTGAGTACTCTGTTTGTCAAATTAAATTGTCATTTCATTCAATCAGCTCTTCGTTTGTGCAGCATCCCAAGCTACTTTTTCAGTCTTTTTTAGTTTCCGCTTAACAATTGCCCAATATTTTTCGATTGGGCAAAATTGAGCGCAATTTAAGGGTCTTTCGACTGTAGTGGGAGCTACCCAAATCTGGCCTATATATTACAGGGCCTTTATGTGTTTTGATTGTAGAATGAATGGTAAAATGCATTTTTTCAGATTCCCTTCCTTGTAGAACTTTGAGTTCATTAACTGAATTGTAACGAAAACTTGAGTTTTTTTGTCCACAGCTGGCTGCTGAATTAGATATTTTCAAGTGAACATATAAGCAAAAACGAATTTATCTGTGACATGTGATTTTATATGGGGATACCTCCTCGAGTCGTTGCAACATATAACTTTTGCCCGATAAGCTGCCCAGAGTCCATCCCAGGTAACAATTTTAGTTTTATTCCAGCCGTATGGCACTCTTCCCGGCTTTGTTGATCAAAAAACATTCAAAACTTTTCAACTACCAACACCCCCTCTTTGCTTCTTTGGTTGTGAAAACAAGTTAATAAAAGTCTTTATAGGCCATAAAGATTTTGAAAATGTTCTTGTGAAAGATGTTATGACCACTTGAGAACCTTCACAAAACCTATTGGCTGCCATGAAAACCAGCATACGAACAAATAGGGTTACATAAAAGAATGACGAAACCGGTCTCCAATCTACAGTTCGTTTGCATTACATTTAAAATTTGGTGAATTTGTTTTTCCACATATCAATTATATTTCATATTTCAATAAAGCGATTGAAAAAAAATACAGTTTTATCAAAAAGCCAATTTATCTTCGAAAGGACTACTATAAAACCATTTGGCCGTTCAATGCATTTACTGGAGGCAAAATCGTTTTAAAAAGATAATATGAATGAGCCCTAATACATTACAAAACTAGTTCATGAAGTTGAAATAATACTTTTGATAGGAGTAAAAGGAATTTAAGAAACAAGGTTCTAAGATCGTTGTAAACAAGCTTTGTAGGTTCTCATAAACTTGATTAAAATACGAAACATATTAGCACCTCATGATGCCATAATAAAACCAAATGTTAAGTAGCTTTCAAAAAACTTTAATAAAACTTAATAAAGCAGGATGGTTTTGGCAATGTTACTTGTGACCCTTACAAACGTTTCGTCGTCCATCAGTGTGTATCATAGCTATCTCATATGAACTTCTCTATATAACATCCATGGATGTGTGTTTTGGCTGTTTCAGTGTCCGATATCGCACGATAAGAACGATAGCCTTCACCTAGACGAATTGCCTTGAAAGCTTACATCTGTCGCTACTTATTTAACTCTTACTGAGTCGTAACAAAACTTTTACCACTGGACAGAAAAAAATGATGAATTTTTACAGACGCGTCAACTTTCCCCCCGCACTGTTGCAAGCCTGAGTAAGCGTAACAACGAAATTGTTAGCAATATTTCATGCAAAAAAACTGATTTCGGTGATGTCTTGCCTAAATTTACATGAAATACACAGTACGAACGAAACCTGTAAAATAATGACGACTTGGATGTAACAAATTTACCTCCATTATATTCATTATACATTTACGAGTGAACTTAAATTCACCGCACTGAAGAACAGTCATTGTAAAATAACTCGTGCATTTTTTATAGGAACTATAAATTCCAATCCTGCTGTAATCTTCGGAATCAGATTTTTTAAGGTTGGATTTGAAACAGATTGACTTGTTTTTTCCTTCTAAAATAGGTTATTTATTTCAGGAATTTTTGACTTTTTAAAACAATTCTTCGAGCTATTTCTATTTGAGTCCAAGTATCTTTGTCCAATTATTTCTAAGGGATGTCAAGCTTTGTGATTTGTAAAGCTTTCCCGACACATTTGGCGGCTGGATACTTGAAAACACACAGGATTAGTTAAATTCTGATGTGTTTCATAAGATCCCACACACTTTTGATACTGTTTCCACAGTCTCACAAATATGTTTCGCTCACTTTTTAAACGTTTTTCAATATTCGTCACAATTCAGTTTGTTTCACAATTCAGTTGTTCTCACGCTGATTATGACTTGACAAGCTAATCGGCGGTACTGAATTGTATCGAGATCGTGTAAATTTTAGGCGTTCAAGAAGCAAAAATATGTACGTGTTGTATAATTATATGTTATCGATTGCAAATATAAATTCAAGCTGGAAGATTGCTATAAATAAGACATAATTTTCATAGAAGGCAGTGCTTCTTGTTGTTTTCGGTATTTTAAATTGAATAATGCGTTCAGCCATTAATTATGGCAACATATTTTCAGTGGAGTCTCAAATAACATTGTAAGTAATTTTCATATATTTTTTCTGTGTACCTTATGAGTTCATGCCAAATAAAGCAATCCATATGCATGCATTCCATAACGCAGAAAGTTATATGCTTCTTT
>JASCZW010013022.1:0-26783 GCA_034211315.2 Aedes japonicus
GTTAGTAATTAAAATGAATTTAAGAAAAAAGGTTTTCAACAAAAGTGTCAAACACCTATTCTTGCTTAATATGCAAGCTTTCCCAGAATATCTACTGCTCCTCGCGGATGAGAGGTGAAACCACACTTAGAAGGGTATCCTTGCGAGCAGCATCCAATCGAACAGGGTGGAACAGGAGAAGCTTTGAATTTCACCTTCGTCAACAACAGAGTGACTGTAGTGGAACTCAAAACTTCGCTTTCAAACAATGATCCGCTTGATCTTATCGATGTACGGGCGTTTCTTGGAATTATTTATGGTGTATTGGCTGACGTTCATCGTTGTCTGGATAAAACTAGTTACCTTCATGTTCAATACATCGACTTTTGACTTCGCTGTTGAAACTGCATCAGTGAACTCCGGGAATGTGATCGGCGGGGATTGACGCATAGCTTTCTCAACGGTTGCATGAAATGAATGTGCTTCCATGAAGGTATGGCCAGATTGAAAAAATATGAGGACTATTTCCTTCACGTGAACTGACGGGGAATTAACGATCAATATTAAATGGAGGAACAGTCCCCAATTTTTGTTTTGCGCTGCGCAGTTGTCGAGCCAGAATGTAATTCTGCGTTTATTGGATAGATGCCTCATTCCACAGGCACGCTATTCCCGCATTGGATTGGGCGTACTTCCCGACAGGTGCAAACGTTTCATTTAATGCAAAAAGCCTTTGCGAAAATACGATCTTTTTGAAGCCATCTAGTCGAGGCAGCTGGATTACCTGTATAAATGACTTTTTTAGAATTATGTATGATTAACGCAAATCAACGCAAAAATAATGCCCATGCGCTGCGGGTGCCTGCCGGGAACTTCTCGTACCTTTCATTCGGATCCTGGTTAATCGATTCGTATCCTTGACAATCTTCCTCTAAGTCAACACTGTCAACATCACTATCACCGCCATACAATTTACTCGTATCAAGAGACATGTTTTCAACAATAAACAGCTATTACAAAACAAAAAATGCGTATCCACTGTGATCACGAAGTTCAAAATATCAAGCACTAGAACGTAAACAAAACAAACAAGGGCGAGTGATGGGACTCGTATGCGAGTGTTTTTGCGTTTGTTGATGTGTGCACTCGCATAACGAGTCCCATATGGTTTTATAATAATTTTCGCATAAAAAACAAGTTTTTAATAATATTCCTTATATCAACGAAATATTTGTGTTGCAATGCAAATGACTACTTCAAGATTTATTGCTTGCGAGAGCGTCAAAAGATCACTTTATGAAAAAATGTTTGATCGCAATTTTCTCGAAATCTTAATGTTCCAAATGGGACTGATACGCGAGTGGGGGCAGTGTAGACCACAAAGTCCGATGAATCAAACACAACAACAAATTAATGGTGAAAAGCCACAAGCGTTGAGTTTATCTGAAAAAACTTCGACAGATACTGAATCAAAAGCCCCCTTGATATCCAAGAGTACAGAAGCCATTTGCTCTTTTTTAGCAAAAGCTATCTGAATATCCGTGGAAAGCAACGCGAGGCAGTCGTTCGTTCCCTTACCTCTACGGAAACCATATTGAGTATCTGAAAGCAGGTTATTCGCCTCAACCCATTTGTCTAGACGGAAGAGGATAATTTTCTCCAACAACTTTCGAATACAGGATAACATCGCGATGGGACGATAGAAGTTGTGGTCGGACGCGTGCTTACCAGGTTTTTGATTGGCAATAACTCTCACCCGCCTCCAATCATCCGGTACAATGTTGAGTTCCAGAAACTGATTAAACAAGTTCAACAGGCGCCTCTTAGCGATGTCTGGGAGGTTCTTGAGCAAGTTGAACTTGATCCTGTCTGCTCCTGGAGCCGTATTGCTACACGAAAGGAGTGCGAGAGAGAGTTCTATCATTGAAAATGGTTGGTTGATCTCATCTATCGAATTCGTGGTTTCGCGAGGAAACATTTGTGCTGGCACAGAATCTGGACAAACTTTCAGCGAACTTGAGGATCCATTGGTCCGAGTACTCCTCGTTCTCGTTGTTCGTAGTTCGGTTACGCAATCTCCGCGCCGTATTCCAAAGGGTATTCAACGACGTTTCACGCGATAGCCCGTTCACGAATTGTCGCCAGTAATCGCGTTTCTTGGCCTTGATGAGGCTCTTAAATTCTCGTTCGAGATCCGTGTACCTTCCGAAGTGCTCAGGTGTCTACGAAAAACTTTGAACGCTTCGGACTTTTTACGGTAAACCTCGGTGCATTGCTGATCCCACCATGGAGAAGAAGGTTTCCTGCGAAATGACGTTCCTGGAACTGGTCGAGTTTGAGCTTGAAGCGCGCTTTCCAAAATCAGGTTGAAGAGGAAGTTATATTCCTCCAGCGATGGAAGCCCTTATACCGTTGTTACGGCTTCATCTATTGCTGTCTTGAACCTTGTCCAATCGATACTACGAGTTAGATCATACGTGACGTTGATGGATTCCGGCGGAGTGAGCCCGGTGGCAACCGAAATTTTAATAGGCAAATGATCACTACCGTGGGGATCCTGGATCACATTCCACGTGCAGTCCAACGATAATGAATTCGAGCAAAGTGTGAGATCCAATCTACTGCCAATCTAGGATGGACTAGCCAGACGTGTTACTTCTCCATTGTTGAGAACTGTCATATTGAAGTTGTCACAGAGGTCATATATCAGGGAAGATCGGTTGTCATCGTACAGTTCTCCCCAGCCTGTACCGTGAGACTTAAAATCTGCCATGATCAACTGCGGAGCAGGAAGTTCCGAACAAATATCTGAAAGTTGTTTTCGGTTAATTGGTGCTCTAGGAGGAATGTACACAGAAGCAATGCAAAGGCTTTTATTTTTAATAACAGCCTGACATGCGACAATTTCAATATCTGGAATTGGAGGGAAATTCACTCTAAAGAAGGAGTAGCACTTTTTGATCCCCAAAAGTACTCCACCTCCACGTGAATCCTCACGATCAAGCCGAATAATGTTGAAATCCTGAATCGGAAGATCGATTTCGGGCGAAAGCCATGTTTCACAAAGATCAAATGCATCACAACCGATATTGTGAGCTAAAAATTTAAATGACTCCAATTTAGGAATCAAACTTGGACAATTCCACGGTAGAACAGTGATCAAATCCCCGATCTCTTTTGTGTGCCGGGTCTCATTCCACCCGCACTAGCTTTTTATAGCTAGTTTTAAGTTCCATTTAAATCGAATAGATTTATTCTATATTTTAGATGTGCATTTCTCATGGAGACGCAATTATGCATGTTGCGAAAACGTGCATCTATTTTTCTGGGCCATAGGATGTTTTGATTCGTTAAGTTTTCATACTTGGCGAATCGATAAGTAATAAATCCGACTGGGGGAGTAGCAAGGGAAAACAAACAAATGGTTGACAAACTTGCTCCTCTTGTGCGTCGGTTTTTGTTTTAATTTGCAGCCTTCTTATTTGTATTTTCAGCATAAGTAAAAATATCAACCAACTGCCTCTATGACTGGACGATCGAGAGAAAACGACGTCGGCTGGACGGTTGGCAGAGAACGACGTCGAGTGTTAGAGCGCCACTTCGTAAGCTGCCAAGAAGAGAATGTCTCCAAAAATATTAATTAACTTAATTTATATAAAAGCTAAGGGTAGAATAAAAGTAAGAAGAATTTTTGATAATACTTGTAGGTGCGTCGCGTTTTTCGTTGGAAGTCCGAAAACCCAGTGCCGGCCTCAACAAACACGGCCACGCGCGCTACAGTGATGACAGCGGTTAAAGTACCAAGTGGTACAGGTAGCCGTTCTGATAGTTAGACGAAACGTGATAGAATCAGTTACCATAGTTTTTTTTCTGTGTGAAGAAGCTGCTTTACAGTCATCAGTGAAATAGACGAGTGAACAGTTAATACAAACATGAAAACAACGATTTTTCTCGGGTAAGTTAAATTTTTGACGTAGGACTAAGTGTTTGAATGTGTGTGTGAAGTTTTTTAGTGGAACAATTATAACGATAAATCAAGAAATTCGCGTATCTGCCAAAGTAAAGAAGTAGTAAGAATTAAATGGAAGATGGTCTCCGATCTTAATTTATCGTAATTTAGTCTTTGTTTTCAATATTGTGGTTTTGTGCGCATGATTGATTGAGTATCTGTAGATTATATGATTATTTTTTTTATTTGATTGGGAGTACACGCTCAACTACCTAACCAATGTTTTGAAAAATCGTCATTTAGAGATTTTTTTCTGCTATTTACCCGTGCGAACATTTTTTATGCGGTTTTTTACATTCTTATCAAATCAATTATAATCTAAAATCAAAAAGGAAATCATATACGGAAAAGTTGAGAAGTTTAAGTTTTATACGGAAAAGTTTAAGAAAAGATACTTATCAGAGGGAGATTGGACGTCAGGCTTCTCAGGCTTTCGCAAACAAATATCACAAACATTAATATCACTAAGGTAAAGATATCACAGACACACGTATATATCACATGCTCGTGCCAATTATAATAAACGTGTTGTCAATATTCATGTTGTATGAGCTGCTCGCTGGTCGCTCAGCTCAGATAAATAAATAACCCGAGAATTAATCGTTCACAAAATTACAATTATTTCAGGTCCTAACAATAAAAAGGAATTGTTTTCTTCCAAAACAAATAATAAGTTATTTATAACCTATTGAAAAAATAAAGTGTTTTCGTTCAAAACAACTAATAAGATAAAATACGAATAATTTTTATTGGAAACTAGCTGGCCCGGCAGACGTTGTCCTGCCGATAATTAAATTACTAAATGAAAAATTGGAGGAGTTATAAATGTAAAAGTTTGTTTGCAATAAGTTTTAATTCCATTTATTTAGAGTTAATTTCTTACTGTTGTGTGATGATTTTATCAAAATATGTTGCTGTAAGGTAAGGTTTAATGTCCAAGAAAACTTATAGAACATTATAGATATTTCCATAGGTGTAGGCATGAACTGTTCTCTTATTATGTTCGTTGCCCCAAACGAAGTCATTTGAAAACAACCATTAGAACTCTGGATGTTCTGCAGAATATGTTTAGAATAACTTCCTGATCCAGACACCAATGAGCGCAAACGCTCTGTTGGTGGATTTAGTGGCGTTACTTTAACTTTGCCACTTGCACAACACAATTTATTTGGTGTTTCATTTGGGAGCTACAATGCATTACAATGAAAACAAACTTCACTCATTGATTCAATGGCGATTGATATATCCGCACTGAAATTAATCAAAGGATCATATTGAAATGCAGCACGTTGAAGATTTTGCTGAATGTAGGTTTGCTGTCGTAGTCGTTTAGTGATGTTATTTTGGGTACGATTGTCACCAGATCTTTCTGGTACTTCCCGATTACGCTTCTTTCTATCGCTTGTATTTCGACCTGCTCTCTCTTCTTGACCCAACATCGGTCGAGCCCGTGCCATTCGTTGTCGATCCAAGTCATTTTGAGTGGCATGCTGAACGTCTCATTCAAGATTTTGCTGCGCTAACAGTCGTGCGGCTGCAGCGACCAATATTACTTCGTCTAGTAGCAGGCATTGCACATAATTAGTTTCTTCTAAATTTCTAGTAATATGTTCGTTTTCACTTTCCTGATGCAATATTAATCTTACAGTGAACGATACTAAAATAAACAAAAATGTTATTGTACACCTGTCAGTTCAACATAGAATACAAAAACTAATACTCTCATTCTCCATCGAACTTCACTCCTATTTACATCTCGCTGCGAGATATCACCAATACAAACGTTTCAATTTATACGTGAACCTACACATTTACACTGCCCAAGTAACAATTCTAGGGTTTTTTTTTCATTAGGGCGAATCTATAATTGAGAGATTTTCTCCGGGCTCGCTCTCTTTCATTCATAAACCTATCACCTTTGCGTTTTTCATTCTACTATTTGTAGAGTATGCTAGTCAGCACTGTTGTGTTTCGATCTGTACTAAAGAATGCCTCCTAAGTTTTATAATGGCGCTGTAATGAATGAAAAAGAGCGAGCCCGTAGAGAATCTCTCAATTGTAGATTCGCCCTAATGAAAAAAAACCTAGAATTTCAATTCTATTCCAGCCGTATAGCACTCCTCCCGGCTTTGTTGATGAAACTACATTCAAAATTGTTTTGTCCACCAACACCTCCTCTATGCATCTTTAAAGCCGAAATGTGTACAAAGTGGCCCACTCCTTAGACGGTTGTGAAAACAAATTAATAAAACCTTTCCAAGACCATAAAGATTTTGAAAATGTTCTAGTGAAAGATGTTATTATGAAAGATAATGCCGAATGGCCACAGCTGTCAAACTTCACGGCGATGTCGTGGTTGGTTTTTGTTGTTCTGCTTTGTTCGATTCTCTGCTCTTCTGATTCATTCAACAGTAAATAATGGCTAAGAAAAAAGCTCAAGTGTTTCGGGAAATTATGTTTGAAAGCAAAATATATAAAACAAATTGAGTTTTTTTGTTTAGCATATCATGCTCCAAATAATATGCGCATTTAATTGTATGGTGAATATTGGCATGATAAGAGCTGAAAATTAATGCGCCTCAGAAATTATGCGAGTTTACAACAACAAAAACAAAATTGAAAGAAATATATTCGATAAATTAATCAAGAAACTTCTGAAAATTGATGGAATTCAATAAGGTTATCTGAACGAATACCGAAATTTGCCTCAGATCTACAGTTCAATTGTATGACATTTAAAATTTAGTGTATTTATTTTTCCACATTTCAATTATTTCATTCATTCCAATATGGCGATTGCAAGAAATCACAGTTTTGCCAATAATCCAATTTATCTTAGCAATGGTTACTATAAAACTATCTGGTCGCTTGGTAGCTTTTCAAAATGCCAATTAGCCGTTTATTGCATTTACTGGAAGCAAAATGGTTTTGAAATTTTGACTATTTTGACCATTATAAAATAATATGAATGAGTCCTAAAACGGTATTTCAAAATAGCATTTTATGATTTTACAAAGTCAAATTAAAAACTTTGATAGGGATAAAAGGAATTTTAGGATTCAAGGTTTTAAGATTGTTGTAAAAAAGCTGTGTAGGTTCTTATAAACCTGACTAAAATTGAAACCTATTGGCATCTCTTGCTGCCATAATAAAACCGAATTGATTTCTGGTGGCTTTCATAAAACTTTAATAAAACTTAGTAAAGCTGGATGGTTTTGGCAATGTTACTTGGGTGAGGTTGCTTTTTACGCAGGAATGAGTGCGCTGAAAAAAAAATCCTTAAAAACAACTGAGTAACTCCTAGAAATCACGTACAAACCCGTAATTTACGAAAACCTCGTTAAAAGCAACAAAAGGGATTATTTAAACGCGTTAATGAAAAAATCTAAGTGAACGGTATCTCTTCGCGTGAATTCTGAACACCACGTAAAAAAAAACTCGCATAATAAACGACTCCAGTGCATTATCGTTTTTCGCATATTTTTTCAAAAATCCTAAATAACAATGAGAGATTCGCTCCTCTCTCGTCCTTTTTTTTGTTAATTAATACGCCATTATAAAATTTTCCAACGGTTTCTCCTTCCAACTCGATGGATGGTCTTGTTGTTTTTTATTATGATATTTCCATACAAAGTGAAAATTTAATTAAAATGATTTTTTACTTTCCCGAAACAATTTCGTACATTTTTTATTTCAAAAACCTGTTGGGATTCAAGACGAATCAAATGAAAAAGAAATCAAGTAATTCCATCGTGTCGTTCGTGAGTTATGCTGTCACGAACGGACAGCATTTCATTTTTATGTATACAGATATCGTTTTTCGCATAATTTTTCAAAAAGTCCTAAATAACAATGAGAGATTCGCTCCTCTCTCGTCCTTTTTTTTTTGTTAATTAAGACGCCATTATAAAATTTTCCAACGGTTTCTCCTTCCAACTCGATGGATGGCATTGTTGTTTTCTATCATGATATTTCCATACAAAGTGAAAATTTAATTTAAATGATTTTTTTACTTTCCCGAACAAATTTCGTACACATTTTATTTCTAAAACCTGTTGGGATTCAAGACAAATCAAATGCTAAAGAAATCAAGTAATTCCATCGTGTCGTTCGTGAGTTATGCTGTCACGAACGGACAGCATTTCATTTTTATATATACAGACTAGCTGGCCCGGCAGACGTTGTCCTGCCCATAATTAAATTACTTAATGGAAAATTGGAGAAGGAGTTATAAATGAAAAAGTTTATTTGCAATAAGTATTAATTCCATTTATTTAGAGTTAATTTCTTACTGTTGTGTGATGATTTAATCAAAATGTGTTGCTGTAAGGTAAGGTTTATTGTCCAAGAACACTTATAGAACATTATAGATATTACCATAGGTGTTGGCATGAACTGTTCTCTTATTATGTTCGTTGCCCCAAACGAAGTCATTTGAAAACAACCATTATAACTCTGGATGTTCTGCAGAATATGTTTAGAATAACTTTCTGATCCAGACACCAATGAGCGCAAACGCTCTGGTGGTGGATTTAGTGGCGTTACTTTAACTTTGCCACTTGCACAACACAATTTATTTGGTGTTTCATTTGGGAGCTACAATGCATAACAATGAGAACAAACTTCACTCATTGATTCAATGGCGATTGATATATCCGCACTGAAATTAATCAAAGGATCATATTGAAATGCACGTTGAAGATTTTGCAGAATGTAGGTTTGCTGTCGTAGTCGTTTAGTGATGTTATTTTGGGTACGATTGTCACCAGATCTTTCTGATGCTTCCCGATTACGCTTCTTTCTATCGCTTGTATTTCGACCTGCTCTCTCATCTTGATCCAACATCGGTCGAGTCCGTGCCATTCGTTGTCGATCCAAGTCATTTTGAGTGGCATGCAGAACGTCTCATTCAAGATTTTGCTGCGCTAACAGTCGTGCGACTGCAGCGACCAATATTACTTCGTCTAGTAGGAGGCATTGCACAATAATACTAATTGAAATTGAAATTGCAACATAATTAGTTTCTTCTAAATTTCGAGTAATATGTTCGTTTTCACTTTCCTGATGCAATATTAATATAAACAGTGAACGATACTAATATTAACAAAAATGTTATTATACACCTGTCAGATCAACATAGAATACAAAAACTAATACTCTCATTCTCCATCGAACTTCACTCCTATTTACATCTCGCTGCGAGATATCACCAATACAAACGTTTCAATTTATACGTGAACCTACACGTTTACACTGCCCAAGTAACAATTTCAGTTCTATTCCAGCCGTATAGCGCTCCTCCCGGCTTTGTTGATGAAACTACATTCAAAATTATTTTGTCCACCAATACCTCCTCTATGCATCTTTAAAGCCGAAATGTGTACAAAGTGGCCCACTCTTTAGACGGTTGTGAGAACAAATTAATAAAACCTTTCCAAGACCATAAAGATTTTGAAAATGTTCTAGTGAAAGATGTTATTATGAAAGATAATGCCGAATGGCCACAGCTGTCAAAATTCACGGCGATATCGTGGTTGGTTTTTGTTGTTCTGCTTTGTTCGATTCTCTGCTCTTCTGATTCATTCAACAGTAAATAATGGCTAAGAAAAAAGCTCAAGTGTTGCGGAAAATTATGTTTGAAAGCAAAATATATAAAACAAATTGAGTTTTTTTGTTTAGCATATTATGCTCCAAATCATATGCGCATTTAATTGTATGGTGAATATTGGCATGATGAGAGCTGAAAATTAATGCGCCTCGGAAATTATGCGAGTTTACAACATCAAAAACAAAATTGAAAGAAATATATTCGATAAATTAATCAAGAAACTTCTGAAAATTGATGGAATTCAATAAGGTTATCTGAACGAATACCGAAATTTGCCTTAGATCTACAGTTCAATTGTATGACATTTAAAATGTAGTGTTTTTTTTTTCACATTTCAATTATTTCATTCATTTCAATATGGCGATTGCAAGAAATCACAGTTTTAGCAATGGTTACTATAAAACTATCTGATCGCTTGGAAGCTTTTCAAATTGCCAATTAGACGTTTAACGCATTTACTGGAAGCAAAATGGTTTTAAAATGCTTTTTCAACTGACCATAATAAGATAATATGAATGAGTCCTAAAACGGTATTTCAAAACAGTATTTTATGATTTTACAAAGTCAAAATAAAAACTTTGATAGGGATAAAATTTTAGAAGTTAAGGTTTTAAGATTGTTGTAAAAAAGCTGTGTAGGTTCTTATAAACCTGACTAAAATTTGAAACCTATTGGCATCTCTTGCTGCCATAATAAAACCGAATTGATTTCTGGTGGCTTTCATAAAACTTTAATAAAACTTAGTAAAGCTGGATGGTTTTGGCAATGTTACTTGGGTGAGGTTGCTTTTTACGCAGGAATGAGTGCGCTGAAAAAAAAATCCTTAAAAACAACTGAGTAGCTCCTAGAATTCACGTACAAACCCGTAATTTACGAAAACCTCGTAAAAAGCAACAAAAGTGATTATTTAAACGCGTTAATGACAAAATCTAAGTGAACAGTATCTCCTCGCGTGAATTCTGAACACCACGTTAACAAAAACTCGCATAATAAACGACTCCAGTGTATTATCGTTTTTCGCATAATTTTTCAAAAAGTCCTAAATAACAATGAGAGATTCGCTCCTCTCTCGTCCTTGTTTTGTTAATTAAGACGCCATTATAAAATTTTCCAACGGTTTCTCTTTCCAACTCGATGGATGGTGTTGTTGTTTTTTATTATGATATTTCCATACAAAGTGAAAATTTAATTTAAATGATTTTTTTTACTTTCCCGAAAAAATTTCGTACATTTTTTATTTTAAAAACCTGTTGGAGTTCAAGACGAATCAAATAATTCCATTGAGTCGTTCGTGAGTTATGCTG
This sequence comes from Aedes japonicus, assembly GCA_034211315.2. Taxonomy (NCBI): domain Eukaryota; kingdom Metazoa; phylum Arthropoda; class Insecta; order Diptera; family Culicidae; genus Aedes; species Aedes japonicus. The sequence goes on from JASCZW010013022.1 coordinate 10,901, forward strand.
TCACGAACGGACAGCATTTCATTTTTATATATATAGATTACATGGATATCGTGGAATATCGAAAGTCCAGTTGTTAAAAAATCAACTTATATATAAAACAAATCGCGGAAATAAATATATACTCGATAAAAATTAAGAACCATAAATGGATTGTGTAGACTAAGGAGAGTTATTTATTGAACACTCTCTCTTACTCGGGTTTACTCAAATGAGGCGTCAGGCGTGGATATCAAATTACGTCAGGACTTTATGCTCCATATGTATGGTGAAAATAAAATTGCATTATTAATACGATGTTGGTCAGAGTAGGTATACTAAGACCACAGTATAATAAATGAATTGATTGATGTTCGTCACTTCAACAATCACGGTCAATGTTACGTATGCACAAGAACAGCTGATGTCTTGGCATATAGAATAAGTAGGTCAACTTGACCTAGAACAACAATACAGTAGATATATAAATTATGCTATTATCCTATAGCAAAAATAATTATGCTATAAGGCACGTAACAGATGTCGAGATTAGCGGATATTAAAAACTACGTTAATAGAGAGTATATAAACCTCACCAAAAGCAAATACAGACCAAGGTCACTAACAGGTGTTCTTACGAAGCGACAACTCTTGAATGATCATTTAGAAGAATTTACGTCGATTCTACGAAAGTATGAATATAGGGTTCCAACTTATGTGTGGAATCGATTTACGGACGATTACGAGTTCTTCAAAACAAGAGTAGCCTTGTCTCAAAAAATTTAGACGGAACGGCAATAACTCAAGAAAACAAAAATGTACAACGAGGAAATTCGGAGTATCATTCAGAAAACAATTTACCCGAAAATTTAATTGAGGATTTAAAAGAGGATAATCTCTTCTTATCATCAACACGTATTGAAAATAAAGATTCAAGTGTGAAGTAAAAGATTTTAGCACAAACGGAATCTTGAACGAAGTAGAAAATTCCAATAATATGATAGAAGATAACTGGGACAATACAAGTTTTGAACAGCACATCCTAAAGTTAAAAAAAATATTTTGTCAAACAGCTTCGACTTGGGCAGAATTCTAGACAAAAAGAAAAAAAGAAAAAGTTTCCGATGGTGGAGGCAATCCAATGCATCCCAGAATTTCCTGGAAAACCGGAGGAACTTGATCCATTTTTAATGCAAATTATATATTTCGCGGATGAAATCCCAGAAAACGCAAGTCATAAAGCACTACTAAATGTAGTGTATATGAAGTTAAAAGGAAAAGCTTTACTTCGGTTGAGTCACATCAAAGGTGAGACGTGGCCGGAAGTTAAAGAAAATTTGGAAAATGAATTTCAAATGAAAAAAAAAAGATTGGGACAATAATTAAGGAAATTGAAACACTTGCTCAAGGGCCGAATGAATTATTCGAAAAATATAAAGCTCGTGCGGAACAAATTTATTAGTGCGTAGATGCGTTGCCAAATAACGGTGACGAATCATATGCAAAAGCAACTTTACGACGACATTTCTTATGAGGCTTGCTAGATATTGATCTTGCTCAAGCAAGCAAATCACAGAGGGAAAACACCTTCCCACAATTATTAATTTGGATGACAAAAGAGAACGAAGAGGCAGAGGAATTGAGAGAAATCAATGCACGAGTACAATCATGCATAATGCCTGGAAACACTGCCAGCACTTCTCAAATGAATTGTAATCCTTTCAGAGGCAACCCTTATAACGAAGGAATGAGTTCGGAGAGATACTCAAGAAATTAACAAATTAGAACACATTATGATGGGTCCTCAAGAAACACATACCAAAGCAATAATAAAAACAGAGGAGATAGATATACAAACGGGCAAACGTCACAATATTACAGTGCCCAAAGTAACGGACACCTTTCGTACCTCAAGGTCAGAATGATAATAATTTCAAGGGACACAGTTATAATTTGACAAATAATAGAAATTATAATCACCAACATAGAAACGAGCCAAGCCAAAACCAAGATTCAACCCCGAACCATTTCAATCAATGGAGGGGAAATCAAAATAGGCAATATCAACCTCAATACAATAATGGAGGACCTACGCAATATACCAGGGAGCCACAAAACTTCTGACAAACACATGAGCAAAGACCTCATATTATTAAAAAAACAGTATAGACCCCCGCAAACTAATAGACAGCAACAAAACGTAGACTTCACACAAACACAAAATATGGAACGAAAAAACTAGTTGCAAGGGATTCCAGTAAGTGCGTCCAGGAATCCCTGCAGATAGATACTATTAATGAAGGATGCAATAATGAAGACCAAATAAATTCTAAAGAAATCATCAAACATTCACCCCAAATACTCGTTGGCAGTTTTTGCTACATTGTTGATTGAAACACTCACATTTATTGATGTCTGAATGGCGTAATACAACAACTGATTGTTGACCCTAATCCAAAAAATGACGTAAGCGAAGACACTAACCTCTAACGCACACGCTATAAAACATATGGTTTCTGTATTTGTATGTGTGAACAATTAATTAGCTTGTGGGCGTTGGTTAATTTTGACTTTTTTTGCGTATGTATTAGCAGGGATGCCATATTCACAGACATGTCTGTAAATTTGCAGACTTTTCATTTATATTGCAGACTTTTTTAACGATGCAGACATTTAGCAGACATTTTATTTATGTTGTAGACTTCTACAGACATCTGAAATATTTTTTAAATTTCAAATAAAGGTATTCTATGAAGTTCGGATTTAAAACGTACGCAGTACGCAGTATAGTATTTAAACGCTGTATAGTAGATACAATACGAAGCTTTGTTGAAATGTTTTAAAATATCTAATACTTACCAGCACTTCAAGACAGAACTTCCCCAAGAATCATTAGAGGACTTATCAGAGCTTCAGGAAGAAGTGGAGAGGAGAGGACTTCTCTGAAGTTTGAAATTGTTCAGTGGTTTTGGAGTTCTTCCCAGAAATTCAAGATTGAACTTCCCAGAAATTCAGAAAAAAAAACTTCTCCAAATTTCAGACGGGAGCTAACCAAGAAGGGCACTACCTATAATTTCTTAAGAAATCTGGAAAAAAAATCCTTAGGACGATGCGTCATAGGAGTTGAGGAAAGAATTACTCTCAAGTTCAGGAAATAACTTCCCAGAAGTTTCGGAAGAAACTTCTCGAAATGTTAGTTGGAACTTCCTAGAAATGCTTGGCAGTTTTTCCAAAGCTCAGAGGAGAACATTCTGGATTTCAGAATAAGCATTACTCAAAATTCTTTAGGGAGAAAAGAATGAAACTTTCCAGGAGCGTTGGGGATTAAAGGGTGTATTCGATAAAAATGGCACACAGAAAATCTTCTGTAACTTTTGAATCGTATGAGTAAAAAACCTAGAAATTTGAGTAGATCTAATCCATAGTGTATTATTTACATCTGCCAAGTTTCATAGTTATACATTCAGTAGTTCCAGTCATGTCGTCGAAACAAGAAATTGTCCGTGAGAAAATTTTGTGCACTCACAATCAAAATCCAGGGGCGTCCCATCGGTGGATTGCTAAAAGGCTTGGAATTGCAAATACAACTGTGTCTCGTGTAATAAGAACCTTCAAGGAGCATCTGAGTGTCCAAAGGAAGGAAGGGAGTGGTCGTAAAAGTGGTCCAATGGACAGTAAAATGGCCAGGAAAGTCGTACAACAATTCAAGAACCGTCCAAACATGTCAATTCGAGATGTCGCTAAAAAGTCTAAGGTGTCAGTCGGTTTTGTGCAGAAAACCATGAAGCGTGCTGGGTTACATGTTAACAAAGTGCAAAAAGCCTCAAACCGGAATGAAAAACAAAACATCACTGCGAAAACCCGCGCCCGGAAACCTTACACGAAGCTGCTCACCAAATCCGGTTGCATCGTGATGGATGACGAAACATACGTCAAGGCTGACTTCCGTCAACTTCCTGGTCAAGAATATTTCGTTGCCAAGTCGAAGTTCGATGTTCCGGAGGATGTTCGAAAGAAGAAACTATCGAAATTTGCAAAGAAGTTTCTAATCTGGCAGGCGGTTTGCGGATGTGGTGAAATAAGTGCTCCCTTCATCACTTCCGGAACAATAAACGGTGCGATTTACACGGAAGAGTGCCTTAAGAAGCGTCTCTTGCCATTCATTAAGAAGCACAAAGGATCAACTCTGTTTTGGCCTGATCTAGCATCCTGCCACTACGCTCGAAGCGTATTGGAGTGGTACCGAGCCAACGGAGTCAATTTTGTGCCAAATGATATGAACCCACCAAATTCACCGGAACTTCGTCCAATTGAAAAATTCGGGGCAATTATGAAAACGGAACTTCGCAAACATCCCAAAACTATAAAAAAAGAGCTAGAAATGAAGAAAATTTGGGTAAAAACAACAAAAACACTGGGAAAACCGGTTGTACAAAATTTGATGGGTGGAGTGAAAAGGAAGGTGCGGGCATTCGGGATGGGAGACGAAATTGAATAAGACAAATGTTGTAAATCAAAACTCATTAGTAGTTCTTCATTCCCTGAAAATTTCAAGAAAATCCGATAATCAGTTTAGTTTTGATGAGTAAATATGTGTGTGCCATTTTTATCGAATACACCCTTTAGATTTCGTTCCCCCAAGAATGAATTAGATCCTTCTAATTTGAGCACGAATTTCCCAATAGTTCCGGATCAAACTTCTCCAAAGTTCTGGAGAAAACTTCCCAAAAGTTCAGAAGAGGACTTCTCAGAAGTCCAGGAAGAAACTTCAAGAACAAATTTAAGGGAATTTTCCTAAAAAAATTGGAACAAAATTTTCCACGCAGTGCCGAATGGGACCAATCAGAAGTTTGGAAAGAATAAGCTCATGTAAAAACTTCCACAAATTTCAGAAAGAAACCTACCAGAGAGGGCACTACCTATAAGGTCAAGAAGGATTTTTTCAAAAAAATCAGCTAAGTAAATTCCTCTGAAGTTTACAAGAGGACTTCTCAGAAGGTGCGAAGAGATCAAAAGTTCAGTTGGAACTACCCAGAAGTGCTAGAGAGCTTCCCTAAAGTTCCTAATCAAACATTCCAGCATTCCAGAATGAGAACTGCTCGAGGTTCACAAAATCTCAGAAGTTATGGTAGATTCTATAGATAAAATCAGGAAAAATCTTTCCAGAAGTATTGGGGCATCTTTCTAGTAGTTCAAGCAGGAATTTATCAGAAATTCAGGATCAAACTTCCCCGAAGTTCAGGACTCTGAAGTTCAGAAGAGATTATTTCGGCAGTTCAGAAAAGAACTTCTCAGAAGTTCAGGAAGAAACTTCTAGCAACTTAAGAAGATTTTCCAAGAAATTCTGAAGAGTACTTTCTCAAAGTTTTGCAGAAACTTTCCTCGTAGTTCAGGATGGGACTTATCAGAAGTTTAGAAAGTAACTATGTTCAGGAAAAAATACCAAATGATTCTTGAAGGTAAGGTTGGGTTCTTAAATGTGAATTTCGAAGAAAATAAGGAGTGACTGCCAAGAACTTCATGAGGAATTTTGCCTGAATTTCAGGAGGAAACTTCCCAGAATAAAGCAGCCTTGCAAAAGATCTGGAGAAAGTTTCCCTGAAATTTAAGAGATAATCACTGACTATCCGAAGAAGCAGTCTATACAAAAATCAGGGGAAAAAAACTATGGAAAATAGTGTCATCTATGCGAATGCTTCAAGCTTCAGTTCACTTCCAAGAAAAAGATGCAGGCATGTTTACATAATCACACAAATAGCGATAAAAACATAACTCGCTCTCTTATTATGTCTTTTCGTTGAAAAAAGTCTAATTTTCTAAAAAGAAAATTACAGACTTTTATTGACATTCCCAGACATTTCAAATTTTTATCACAGACATTTGAAAAAAATATCTGGCATCCCTGTGTATTAGTGAGGTATCTTCGTGTATGCGATTGGAAATGTCTAAATATAACTCTAGAACAACAAGTCAACAGAGCCTGATCGAAACCTAAACTACGGCTTGAACGAAAATTAATTATAAATCACAAGCATATTCTCGCAATTTCACTATTTCATCCAATGAATTTTCTCATTCAGATGGGTGAAATGGTTAATTGGATTATTGATATTGAGAAAAATTAAAATAAATTGACTTATATACGTTTCGGATCACACCCTTTTGAAAAGCTGCTATAGGACTGTCAAACCATTCAAATGTGTATTTTCCTTAGAGGTGTCAACGTCAACTTTTCAGACGCCTGTGGCAGACTACGACTCAACTCGCAATTCGAAATGTTTATTTGGTGAAGATTTAGTGTTTTTTTAACAGACCATTCGTGTTGTTTTCAAGTGGCAAGATCCTGTTTCACAGCAGCAGCAAAGTAAGTACTACTGATAAACGGACGATTAATTCAGTCAACATAGTTGTTTCTACATATAATTTTACTTACTTTCCTTTAAGGCAACGTGACAAAAATGGTAGTGTGTGCCCGCCAATTTAAATGGAAAATTATGCGGGAAAAGCTGAAAACCATGAGACGATATTGTGGTGGAAATCCATTCGAGCGATATGTCATTGCCTCTTAACTATATAAAATCACCAGTAGAGCTGTAAATCGAGGTAACCTGATGACCACCAAACGGATTCATGGGTAACGATCCCATCGAGCGATCGCATTGACTATGTGATGACACCGGAAAACTTGTTCGCGAATTGCTAAGGATAAAATATATATAAAATAAAACGTATGTGGTGATCTAAAAGCGCTTAATCTCTCCCAAAACCTCGTCAAGCAGTCCTCTGACTTGCAAGGCAGAAAAGGCTTTGGCTTTCATTCACCTTGAGACTATGTTAACGACGATTGAAAGATGAATGGAACACTGCCTCTCGCCATAAATTTAAAAGTTAAAACAATGCATTGTTACAAAAAGCAGGGCAAATGGGTATAGTAGGAACCTAGTGTTTTTTCAATACACCATTTTTTCGATATTCTACTTCTGTCAACTACTGAGAAACGTATCTAACTGATTCTAAATGAGCTACAGGAAGTCTGATTGGCCACTTATCTAGATTATATGTGCATATTTTGCTTTTGTATGATTATTTGTCGAAGATTTATGTCATTTAGTGTTTTCAAAAAGAATATGATCATTTGTCAAATTATGAAGAAAAATAAAACGTCCAATCATAAGAGATAGAGATTTAATTTGTTTTTTGAAAGATGTTAATTTTTTTTCGAAAATTCGTCAAAGATATCCAACTCCAGTACTGGGGTACCTGTCCTGGGATGGTGGACATATCATTTTTAGTAGCGAAACATGGCATGCGGCTTATCAAACTTCATGATTTTGCAAAACTAGGTCATCAGAAGACATTTTGAAATTTCTGACCAAACTGGCCACTAAAAGAGGCCCTGCAGGATCTGAGTTCCACCGGAGAAGTGGCCATATTCAAATCTTTGCCAAAACCTGGCTTGCGACACATCAAACTTCAGGATTTTGCAAAACTAGGTCATGAGAAGACGTTTTGAGAATTTCTGGCCATACTGGTCACTTAAGGAGGCCCTGTGGGATCTGAATTCTTCCGGAAAAGTGGCCATATTCAAAAATATTCCAAAACTTGGTCCTCGGAGGACATTATGAGGGTGTTGGACCATATTGGCTACTGAGGGAGGTCGTGCGGAATCCTAGTTTCTTCGAGAAAGAGGCCATATTCAAATCTTTTCTAAAACCAGGCTTGCGACACATCAAACTTCATGATTTTGCAAAACTTGTTCTTCGGAGAACATTTTGAGAGTGTTGGACCATACTGGCCACTTAGGAAAGCCCTGCGGAATCCAAGTTCTTCCGGGAAAGTGGCCATATTCAAATCTTATCTTAAACATGGCTGCCGGCATATCAAACTTCATGATTGGCCAGTCAAGGTGGTGAATTCGATCATGCCTTGACCTACCCCGCATGGGGATGCTTGGCAAAAGTCTGTGTTTCCTGTTTCGGAATACTACCTCACAATGCCCTTCGCTCAATTTCAAACTACTTCTATTCAATTTTCACAGCCTGCCGTGAGCTAACGGAACTATCAATACTTTCTCTTCACAGCTTTGTTCTAGCAAAAAAATGCTGTCTATCACCCAAAAAACTGGAAGCATGCAAGAATTGATCGTTGCAAAAAACACATTTCTTGCATGCCTTTCTGCCAACAGTTTGTATCTAAGACTTATACCTTGCAATCCAAGACAAATATTTTGCTATAAAAATGCACACTATGAACATATCGTTTGGCTTATGTTTCCATCATTTTACACTATTAAGAAAGCCAACAGCTAGTTGTGTGAGTGTGAACATGAATCATATATCGAATTCGTTTTTGAACCTATGTTAGTACTAGTTCCAGCCTGCGATACCCGAACTTATTGTCAGTGCAAACCTCAATCCAATACGAGTTACAATTAAAACCATACACATTAACTCTCAACGCACGACAAGCCGACTCAATATTGATACTTTGTTCTAGCAAAAAAATGCTGTCTACTCCTAGAGCTTCATGGTGATGAGAAATTATTTCCTTCTCAAAAACAACATCTTCATGATTTTGCAAAACTAGGTCATCAGAAGACATTTTGAAGATTTCTGACCATACTGGCCACTAAAAGAGGCCCTGCAGGATCTGAGTTCCTCCGGAAAAGTGGCCATATTTAGATCGTTGCTAAAACCAGGCTTGCGACACATCAAACTTCAGAATTTTGCAAAACTAGGTAATGAGAGGACGTTTTGAGAATTTCTGGATATATTGGTCACTTTAGGACAGAGATCGAAATTCTCACTCAGCTGGGTGAAAACCATGCTCTCTTTCAAGCAGGTTGTCGATGAGTAGCGAACCGTTCACATTTTCATCTCGCCGAGTTCGCCGATAATTCATTATCCTCTCTCTTGCATATGCGAAAATATCTCTCTCCAAAATTCAACGAGTTTATTTTCTCATGTCACATTTTTCAATGAAAACATGCTTAGCTCGTATACGAGGTGCAAAAACCGAAAATATGACCAAGTCGGTGCACACTGGTACCGCCATGGACAATCATTATAGAATTATAATGTCAGACTAAAACAAGCATGAAGACTGGTGCATTTTCAGGTGTCAAAAAGTAAGTGAAAAATAATTATCGGCATCTAGGATTCACTGAAAAAGAAACAATTTATCAGCAACTCATGCTCTCCGAAAATTATAAATCGCTGTTGCTTTTCTCACGAAACCTGCTTTGATAGTCTCTCGCTTCTCACATTCTGATTTGTTTATCCAAGCGGGTGAAAAAGGACGTGTCTCTTCTCAACATTTCGGTCTCTGCTTTAGGAGGCCCTGCGGGATTCGAATTCTTCCGGAAAAGTGTCCATATTCAAATCTATTCCAAAACCAGGCTTGCGAAACATCAAACTTCATGATTTTGCAAAACTTGTTCTTCGGAGGACATTTTGAGAGTGTTGGACCATACTGGCCACTTAGGAAGGCCCTGCGGAATCCGAGTTCTTCCGGAAAAGAGGCCATATGCAATTTTTTTCTAATACCTGGCATGCGACGTATCAAACTTCAGGATTTTGCAAAACTAGGTCTTCGGAGGACATTCTGAGAGTGTTGCTCCATACTGGCTGCTCTTGCGGGATCTGAGTTTCTCCGGAAAAGTGGCCATATTCAAATCGATACGAAAACCTGGCTTACGACATATTAAGCTTCAGGATTTTGCAAAACTTTGCCTTCGGAAGACATTCTGTCTGACCATACTGGCCACTTAGGGAGGCCCTACGGCATCCGAGTTTTCCGGCAAAGAGGCCATATTCAAAAAAAATCCAAAGCCTGGCTTGCGATGTTTCAAACTTCATGATTTTGCAAAATTTTGTCTTCGGAAGACATTCTTTGAATTTCCTACCGTATATCTAATCTACCAAATCGTTTTCCAGGAAACTTTATCGTACTGCTTATGCACATAGGATCGATTTAAAAAAAATTAAACCTCGCCTCAGTTTTGTAATCCGTCCGCCCTCTTCGTACTCTTTTTATGAATTTCCTTACGCTTTGTTAAAAGTAGTTGTTTAGTTGGGGTATGGACCACTAGCCGAGACAACCATAGTTAGAAGAGCTTATGTCATAACAAATATTATGGTTTTGCGGTTGAAACGGGATTTTCGTTTTTGTTTTTGTATTGTTCGATAGTGTGAATCATTTTTGTGCAAAATTTTAAATGACTCGAAATCTGATAATACGAGCATCGTGGATCCGGATTCAGCCTGAGTGGAAAAGGATCTGATCCATATTGATCACAAGACAAAGTTTTGCAAAATCATTAAATTTGATATGTCACAAGCCATGTTCTTGGAAACGATTTCAATTTTGACACTTTTCCGAAAGAACTCTGATTCCGTAGGACCACTCCAAGTAGCCAGTATAGTCAGACACCCTAAGAATGTCCTCTGAAGACTAAGTTTTGCAAAACCATGAAGTTTGATGTGTCACAAGCCAGGTTTCGGTAACGATTTGAATATGGCCTATTCCGCAAGGCCTCCCTAATTGTTCAGTATGGTCACGAATCTTCAGAATGTCCTCTACAAACCTATTTTTGCAAAATCAAGAAGTTTGATGTGTCGCAAGACAGGTTTTGGGAAAGATGTGGATATGATCACTTTCCCGGAAGAGCAAGGATCCTCCAGGGCCTATCCAAGTGGCCAGTATGGTCAGAAACTCTCAAAACGTCTTCTCATGACCTAGTTTTACAAAATCCTGAAATTTGATGTGTCACAAGCCAGGTTTGCAGCGATTCGAAAATGGCCTCTTTTTCGTAGGAACTCGGATCCCGCAGCACCTCCATAAGTAGCCAATGTGGTCAGACATCCTCAGAATGTCCTCCGAAGACTTAGTTTTGCAAAATCATGTAGTTGGATATGTCGCAAGCCAGGTTTCGGTAACGATTTGGATATGGCCTTTTTCCCGTAACAACTCGGATCTCGCAAGAGCTTCTTAAGTGGTCAGTATAGTCAGGAATCTTCAAAATGTCTTCCAAAGATAAAGTTTTGCAAAATCATGAAGTTTGATGTGTCGCAAGCCTGGTTTTAGAAAAGATTTGAATATGGCCTCTTTCCCGGAGAAACTAGGATTCCACCGGGCCTCCCTCAGTAGCCAGTATGGTCCAACACCCTCATAATGTCCTCCGAGGACCAAGTTTTGAAAAATCGTTAAGATTGATGCGTCGCAAGCCAGGTTTTAGAAAAGATTTGAATATGGCCACTATCCTGGAAGAACTCGGATCTCGCAAGAGCTTCTTAAGTAGCCAATATAGTCAGGAATCCTCAAAATGTCCTCTGAAGATAAAGTTTTGCAAATTCCTGAGGTTTGATGTGTCGCAAGCCTGGTTTTGGCAACGATCTGAATATGGCTACTTTTACGGAGAAACTCGGATCCTGCAGGGCCTCCTTTAGTTGCCAGTATGGTCAGAAATCTTCAACATGTCTTCTGATGACCTAGTTTTGCAAAATTTTGATGTTTGATATACCCCATGCCATGTTTCGCTACTAAAAATGTTTTGTCCACCATCTCTGGACAGGTACTTACCCCAGTACTCTCACCTTGGAATCCGAAACTACGGAAATTTTCGGAATAACCAGATCTATAAACTAGGATATATTTGTGATCTATTGCAAAATACTGCAACAAAATCCGATGGCTTACAATGGAGTATCATCAATTTTAAATTTTAAATTTTCTGTCTCAGAGGGGTTGGGACGTACGTGTTAATTATGGAAGCATGGATTATATTTGTTCTTGGATCTCATGGTCTCTCGACCAAAGAGGACTCTCATTTTGTTCGCAATAGCGAAAGTTCCTAGTGCGTGCACACCGATGGATCCGTGCGCTCTCGTTTGCAGCATCGTTCGTGTGCGATCCGAACTGTACCAGCTCGAAATCAAACTGACGGAATGCCTCACATTCCGTGAACAAAACTAACACAGTCAACCGAGCCACTACGTCGAGGGTGTACCGAGCCATTCAACAATAAGCTTCTATCGACCAATCAGAGAAGAAAATGTATTACAAATGCAACCTTTTTGTCTTTGCCAAGCATATAAAAATAGCCGTAAGCAACAGTTTTAGTTCATAAGTTTTTTGTACCTCAACGAATAAAGAAGTGAAACAGCAAAGAAATCAGCCTAAGTTCTTCTTCTGCTCAAGCGTCGTACCAAAGTGCCTTCGTGTGAATTTCACCAGAAAAACCAGTGCATTGCCTCGCCACCGTTTCCAAAAGAGTTGAAGGATTTGATTTGGTGGATGAGGCCTTTCACTGGATGAAGGGAAATAGACAATAACTTGTCGGCACTAAGCACCCACGGCATCATCGGTGTTGGCATTAATGCAACACAACAGCGACGTCATTGAGACTAGTGTGTGTGAGATAACTGTGCAGTCGACCACTCGGCGTCGAAAACAGGCTGGAAGCCTAATCCACTTCGTGTGTGCGCGTGGTTGTACTCTGGTAGTACCGGCCGCCATCGCCACTTTCTCATCGACCATCCAGCGTCTTCAATGCTCTCATCGTGTGTGCGTTCGTTGGCTTTCAACGTGTGTGCGTTCGTTGGCAGTGTTCCAATACATGCAGAGCGTCGTTAATTGCGTCTTCGGTAAGTAATCCGAAAGCCTTGTGCTGGTAGTAGCCCAGCACAATCGCAGCGTTGTCGTCGGCAGTGAGCCGCTAGCGTAATTGTGTGCACTTGTGTGTGGTGGCAGTGAGCCATCATAGCGTCAGTGTCATCATCATCGTAGTCGGCATTGGGCTGACTGAATCTCAGCTTTGTGTGCGTGGGCAAGCGGTGATTCGCAGTGAGCTGAATTACTGCAAGTTCGAATTCGTCGGCATCCATGTTGGCAGTGTGCCAACATTTGTGGTCCATCGGAACCGGATAAAGTGAGTGAATAAAAAAAAACGTACAGTCCATTTGAGACCGGAATTACCGGAAGTGAGTGAGTAAACCATACATTCTAATCGGAACCTGACGTGAGTCAGAAGAATATACAATCCAATTGAGAATGGAAGTGAACTCTAAGTGAAATAAGTGAACGCAAAGGTAACAAACAAATAAAAAGTAATAAAATACAAGAACGAAAGAAGAATCAAGTGCATCGATCAAGCTCTGAAGAAGCTATCGCTCCGACATGGCCCTGCTGCATACGCCGAAGAAACAACCGAACATGGAGGAAGCGAAGGCCATCATCCACCAGCGTGGACAGGTTAGAGGTAAGGTCACCGCAATCTTCAATGCGTTGGAGAAAGCGGAGGACGACCTTTCTCAGGTGAGTCAACCTTTACTAAAAGTATATACCAAGAAATTGGAAACACACTACGAAGAATATACCGCCTTGCATAAGGAAGTGTTGTCGCTTGTTCCTGTCGCAAAAGTCGAGGAACAAGACGAGAAATTAAATGAGTTTGATAAGCTTCACACTGAAGCTCTCATTAGATTAGAATTTTTGATGGAGTCTTTGCAGAAACCTCAAGTTTCTAGCGGTGTGTATCAACAAAGTGATTCGTCCAGAATAATTATTCAACAGGCACCGCTTAAAGCTCCTATGCCCACTTTCGATGGGAAATATGCAAATTGGCCAAGGTTAAAGGCGATGTTTGAGGACATTGTGGGAAAGGGTTCGGATTCCGATTCGATCAAATTACATCATTTGGAGAAGTCTTTGATCGGTGCCGCATCCGGAATTATAGATTCCAAAACTTTGGCTGATAATAATTATCAACATGCTTGGAAGATTTTAACGGATCGGTACGAGAATCCTCGTATCATCATTGATACGCACATTTCTGAACTATTGGGTATGAAGAAAATGAACAGGGAATCGCACAAGGAGTTAAGGGAGTTGGTTGATACGTGTACGCGTAACATTGAAGGGCTCAAATTTATGAAACAACCTGTAAATGCTACTGCGGGATTAATCATTAACAAAATGTTGGTGTCTTGTCTCGACCCTGCTACACGGAAGCAATGGGAACGTACTCTTAACCATGGTGATTTACCAGATTTGGATGCTACGTTGACGTTCTTGAGGGATCAGTGTCGAGTTTTGGAACGGTGTGAGGTAGACAATCCGTCTGCTGCTAAATCGCAACCAGCAAAGTCAGCTCAATATAGTTCCAAGCCTCCCAGCGTTAAGGTCCATGCGGCAGCCTCGGATGCTGGTAGCGAGTCATGCCATTTTTGTACCAAAAGTCATTTTAGCTACCAATGTCCTGATTTCCGCAAGCTACCAGTAAAGTCACGTGTGGGTAAGGTGAAGGAATCTCGTCTGTGTTTTAACTGTCTCCGTCGCGGGCACAATTCTGTTGATTGTTTGTCCAAGAACCGTTGCTCGAAATGTGGAAAACGTCATCATTCCTTACTACATGAAGATGGGAAGAAGTCTGAGGGAAGTGTAAGTTCCAGTTCTGTCTCTGATCAAAAACTAAACGACGTCATGCAGAATCCTCCTGCCGCTGAACCTCCGCAGTCCTCCAATGCCGATTCTGCCCAATCGACTACTGTATCCTCTTCGTGTGCACAGAGTGTCGTGCTTCCTAACGTACGTATCGTTTTCCAGGAAACTTTATCGTACTGCTTATGCACATAGGATCGATTTAAAAAAAATTAAACCTCGCTTCAGTTTTGTAATCCGTCCGCCCTCTTCGTACACTTTTTATGAATTTCCTTACGCTTTGTTAAAAGTAGTTGTTTAGTTGGGGTATGGACCACTAGCCGAGACAACCATAGTTAGAAGAGCTTATGTCATAACAAATATTATGGTTTTGCGGTTGAAACGGGATTTTCGTTTTTGTTTTTGTATTGTTCGATAGTGTGAATCATTTTTGTGCAAAATTTTAAATGACTCGAAATCTGATAATACGAGCATCGTGGATCCGGATTCAGCCTGAGTGGAAAAGGATCTGATCCATATTGATCACAAGACAAAGTTTTGCAAAATCATTAAATTTGATATGTCACAAGCCATGTTCTTGGAAACGATTTCAATTTTGACACTTTTCCGAAAGAACTCTGATTCCGTAGGACCACTCCAAGTAGCCAGTATAGTCAGACACCCTAAGAATGTCCTCTGAAGACTAAGTTTTGCAAAACCATGAAGTTTGATGTGTCACAAGCCAGGTTTCGGTAACGATTTGAATATGGCCTATTCCGCAAGGCCTCCCTAATTGTTCAGTATGGTCACGAATCTTCAGAATGTCCTCTACAAACCTATTTTTGCAAAATCAAGAAGTTTGATGTGTCGCAAGACAGGTTTTGGGAAAGATGTGGATATGATCACTTTCCCGGAAGAGCAAGGATCCTCCAGGGCCTATCCAAGTGGCCAGTATGGTCAGAAACTCTCAAAACGTCTTCTCATGACCTAGTTTTACAAAATCCTGAAATTTGATGTGTCACAAGCCAGGTTTGCAGCGATTCGAAAATGGCCTCTTTTTCGTAGGAACTCGGATCCCGCAGCACCTCCATAAGTAGCCAATGTGGTCAGACATCCTCAGAATGTCCTCCGAAGACTTAGTTTTGCAAAATCATGTAGTTGGATATGTCGCAAGCCAGGTTTCGGTAACGATTTGGATATGGCCTTTTTCCCGTAACAACTCGGATCTCGCAAGAGCTTCTTAAGTGGTCAGTATAGTCAGGAATCTTCAAAATGTCTTCCAAAGATAAAGTTTTGCAAAATCATGAAGTTTGATGTGTCGCAAGCCTGGTTTTAGAAAAGATTTGAATATGGCCTCTTTCCCGGAGAAACTAGGATTCCACCGGGCCTCCCTCAGTAGCCAGTATGGTCCAACACCCTCATAATGTCCTCCGAGGACCAAGTTTTGAAAAATCGTTAAGATTGATGCGTCGCAAGCCAGGTTTTAGAA
>JASCZW010013023.1:0-26782 GCA_034211315.2 Aedes japonicus
ACATAAATGTGTAAATAAGAGGACGCAGCCAACAAAATTTGAAACATTAATTCATTCAATTAAAAATGACCGTTAACATAAAGTGTGCTTATAATTTCTGGAACAGTCTATATTTCTTGCCGTTCATGTTTCCACCTCCTTGCTGGGTCCCTTTTCTGTACCTTCATCAATCTTAATCAAGTAAGGCTTTTGGAAAAGATCATTACTATACACAGATAAATGTTGTGCAATCATCACCATCATCATAATCATCATTAGTACAGTTAAGAATGGCTATTACATGATTAGCAATTACCTCTAGTTTTTACTCGCATCAGCAAATGTATAATAAATACCCAAAAATCGTATGCAAAACTTTTCACAATTAATCAGAAAATGTACATACATAGAAAGTTCTTCCACGGGACATCATTACGAAGTTAGTATCATTTCATCAGCAATTTATCCCCCCATCACCAAGCACTCAACCCTCACTGTGAGGGACAGCCACTCGGACCGACAAGCAGCCACTAATTTCCTTTGGTCCTGAACAAATTCCCCCAAGAAAAAAAGTAAACAAACACTACCCCAACCAACAATAATCCTTCCCCAGAATCCCACTTCCGTGTCACCACCACTAACTTCCTCCCAAGCCAACAACAGCTGCTCTCTCGTAGTAATTTCATCTTCTCCCAAAATCCACTCAGAGCAAAATCCGTCTCGTTCGCTCTCGATCTCAACAACGGGCGAACTTGACACTCACCTTGGCGGATTGATAACGCACATCGTATCGGTTCCACGCGAGATGCAATCTCCGACGATGCGACACACCCACCAGCTCCCCCCCCTGGACGCCAACACGGTCGGGTTGCCCTTGATTCCAACCGGTTGTTTCTTCCACCCGGGATGGCAAGAAGCAAGCCAGCCGCTTCCATCGCCTATATTTACTGAACTCGACCGTGCCGCATGGCTCGGTTGACGGCTGGATGCTGTGGCGAATAGACGTTCCGAATAAAGAAGAAAAAACCCAATTCCGCCAACCGGAAGTCACACGCGACTTTAACTATTGTGCGGCTGATGTGCTGGAATTTTTCGAATCTTAAAGGAGATAGACCGATCGAAGCCGGCGTGCAACAGTTGATCGCTCGCGTCTCGGCGGGTTGAACGATTTGTTCGGTCGTTCGTTCGTTGGAAGATCAAAGATGCGCTCGGTTCAGTGGACACTTCAGAAATGTGCATTTTGAGCCCCGATGGTGTTGTTGTCATTCGGTCGGTTTTGTGCGAATCGAGACACAGGAAGGTTAATGTGACATTCATCTTCAGGTGGCGAAGCATTTGAATCTCTTCGTTCGAACCGTCGCTGGTTTCCGTTTCTTGTGTTCGATTGTCCTCCTCCCGTTGGGTCTGGGCTGAAGATGAAAGTGATGAAAAGTCGGGTTGTCAATCGAGCAGGAACGGTCCTGTGTCGGAAAATTTGATACGGCGTGATCTCTGGAGACCATCGGAACGTGTTGGATTGGAGGAAATATTTCGGAAATTGAATTTTGTGCTAGTGCTAGTTAGTGTTGGTGTGTTTCAGGAAGTTGAAGATCCTAGGATAACGGTTTGAAGACGAAAATGTATTTCACTGTTGAAGGGAGAATAGGTGCTCCCGGAGTGATAAGTGTTGCTATCTATGTCCCGGTGAAACTGATTGATTGCCGAAGTAAACGAAATAATGGCGCGTGTTTCTGTAAACTGAATGACTTGAGCAGATCTGATTTTACGCGAAGAAAGGTAGGTACTGTAGTTCATAATTGTTGTTCATGGTTTGACGGAAAAAAGTATAACAAGGTTCACAGGGCATCGTAGGTGAAACTTACGATTTAAAAGGACAACGATTATGGTCCAATTCCGTGTGTATAGTAACTATTGAATATGGAACTGTTTTGATCCGTTTCGAGAGAAAACTTGTACCACAAGCTGATAGCAGATATGCTAATGGATGAAATTTGACAAACGAGTATCTTGGCAGGGGACGAAAATCTTGACATATTGTGCGCAAAGTATGTCATGGGAAAAACGGTCATAATATTTTGCAACATATTTTTATATTAAAGAGGCAAGTTTTCCCAAAAAAGTTCCTCCCTTCACATCATTCAATTTGATAAGGCATGATAGGCTTTGATTTATCCTTATCAACATGCAACCATAGGAGTGGACAGCAATTTCTGCTATAACCGAAGATGTGAAGAAAAAGTATTGATAGGTCCGTAAAAGCACGGCAGGTACATCCAATTTCTGCATCAGGAGCCATTGGTGCAGTGGTGCCATCTTCTAGGATATTTCGCGAATTTTCGATGTAGACTGTTTAATAGCGGCTCTGTACGATGCAACTTCGTGGATAACTCCAGGCAATTCGATAGGACCGTGTTTCGGTCTTTGGAAAAGCCTCATCTCCATAGGTAATTCCTTACGCATGTTCCCAATGCGTGTCGATAATGCCATAGTGCGGACCTTTCTCGCGACCTTTATTACACCAAAAGAAGTAGGACTGAAAATGTGATAAAAATGAGTGTTTATACGTAATATCCAAAACGATCAAATGTTTTCTTATCGTTAAGTACCAAAGAATATGTATCCATTCACCTCTTTAGGAGCATCAGCAGTGACACTTGTCATTTCTGATTGCGAAAAAGCTTCAATAATTTTTCCTACAAATTCCTGTTTTTCAATCCTGTTATCTGTTAAATCCTGGATATCTGTTTAATGAGTGTATTTAAATTATACTATACAAATATACATCTTGAAAGTCACAACTTTTATCTTCATGCATCATGCGCTCGAAGAAGAAATTCGTGAGAATTCTGTTCATTCTCCTCAATTCCTTGAGAAGATCAAAATCCTAAGAAAATCAAACTACAGTATACACAAAGAAAAAATATACATACTCAAGCAGCATTTTTGATGTCGTCGAAGATGTCTCAACATTTTTTCATGTTCCATGTCATGTGCCGATTTTAACTGAGATATGACGCCAAGATATGACTTTTCTCGGCTCCATCACCAGAATACTCAGTTGAGTAAAGTCTTCTGCCTCCAAATATATTAAAGATTCATCAGATTATCTGCAAATAGAATGAATAAACCACTCAATATAACTCAAAATTTCAAAATTCAAATACATTTTTTTTTCTTAAAAAATGTACCTATGAATAGAAACATATTCGGAGAATCCCTCCAAGAACTCCTCCAAAAAATTCTCCAGCAATTCCCTTGAGAAATTCACCAGCAATTCCCTTGAAAATCTTACAGTGCCTTCTCCAGAAATTCACTGGTATTTATCCGGTATTCTATCCGCGAAGTAATCCTGGAATTTTTAGGAGAATGTTAAGAAGAATCTCCAAGGTATTTTTTCAAAAAAAATCTCTGAATCACTTTATAAATTCTCTCGGCATTTCTCTGCCAATTTCTCACCGAAAAATTTTAGGAATTTCTCCGAAAATTTGTCCAAAAATTCGTTTGAAAAATACTCAAATAACTCTTCCAGGAAATCCTTGCGATATTCTTCTATAAATTCCTCCAGGAATTTTTTAGGGCATTTCTGAAAAATTCGTTGAAAAATTTCTCCGAGTAATTCTCAAGGAATTCCGAAGGAAGAGGAATTGCTTCACGAATTTATCCAAAAACTCTTTAGGTTATTCAAATTTTTCCAGAAATTCTTTTTTCCTACAATAAATTCACCAGGCCATCTTTCGAGAAGGATTCCTGTAGGAACACCTGGGTAAAAATCCTGCATAAATACGCTGGAAAACTCCTGGAGAAATCTTAGGGCGATTTTCTGGGGAAATTCCCGAAGACTTCTGTAGAAATTATCGAACAGATTTTCAGAGAAATTGAGGAAGGAATTACTATGGGAATAAACGAATACCAGGAAAAATTCCTGGGCAATTTCCGAAAAATATCCTCGAAATTGGAGGATTTCACTTTGAAATTCTCGGAAAAATAAATTCAGGAATTCTCATGCGACACTTCATGGAGTAGTTCACGTGAACAAATTCAGGGTGAGCTCTAGCAATAATTCCTGGAGGTGTTCTCGCAATAACTTCTGGAGAAATACTCTGAGAACTTGCTGGTGGAGTTTCTAGAAGAATTATCGGAGCAATTCCTGGAGGGATTCAAGAACGATTTCACGGATAATTGCTGGAGCAATTGTCTGAAAGAATAACATGAGGAATTCTCAGTGAAATATCAGAGAAATTCACGGAGCAGTTTCTGGAAGAACTTTTGGAGCAATTACTGGAGGATTTTCCGGAGGAATTGTCCGATGAATTCCCTGATAGATTTCTGGCTTTTTCGTTTAAAATTGCTTCATTGAAACAACCAAGGATAAGTCACTTAGAACAGTGTGCTAGCCACAATGTTTTACTTCAATTTTCAATCCATACCACATTTGTGGCACACTGAGAACACTTTTGACAACTGACCTTTCAGAAAAAAAACAGCAACCTTGCCAATATCCGTTGTTGTTGGTGACATTTTTTTCGCTTTGTTTATTTCGTCACGTCAAAGTAGCGAGAGTTTTGTATGTTTATTTCGTACTGCAAATCTCGGAGAAAATTAATCCACGTAAATCGTGAAAGTGAGCTTGTACGATTCTTCCC
Source organism: Aedes japonicus (assembly GCA_034211315.2). Taxonomy (NCBI): domain Eukaryota; kingdom Metazoa; phylum Arthropoda; class Insecta; order Diptera; family Culicidae; genus Aedes; species Aedes japonicus. The sequence goes on from JASCZW010013023.1 coordinate 4,623, forward strand.
ATATTTCATGGGAAATCGGCTGATCGGAATGCAGATCCAGTTAGTAGATCACATTCATCAAAATTTTCTGATTAGAAAAATGACCGAGAACCTCAAAAAATGAAAAATAATGCGGAGCATTATCAAATTGCAGCACGTTCATCCCGGAAGGCCGATTATTGACTCTAGATCGGATTGCACTGGGAGTTACGTAGGACTTTTTACTACCAGAATTGGACTTTTACTTTTACGTAAGATTCTGATTGTGTATCGATCAGACCTCAAAATTTCACCTTCACCTCTAACCAACTGCAGAAAAATCAAATAGTGAACAACTTAGTTACATTCTTTCATCCTTCCACTGTCGATGGGTGTATGGAAGAAGTACGCAAGAATCAAACACTTCTTCAACCGCTTGAACAACGTCCTATCCACTACCACTTTCTTAACATGGATAGCCCGCTTTCCCATTTACAAATTTATAATTTATGTCCTCAAGATCCTTGAAGATACCCGCTTTAGTGCCACGCTGCTTGTTTTCTGTATTGTTTATTGCTTGTAGAAACCAAAACAAATGCCTAGTTGCCAGGAACAGCAAAAAAAATTGAGTCGATCAAAGTTAATACTAATAAGTCAAATTCTTTTTTTTTTTTTGCAAGTTCAGTTAATATAGAATATAGGAGAAATATTCAGCTAAGCTTCCTTTTTAGCGAACGCAAATTGCCGGGTCTTTCGTTTAACACTTGCCATAAGATTTTGCACAGTCTCCTTCTCCATTTTATTGGCCGCAGAACGCCAGTTTGCCTTGAACTGTTTCTCGCTCACAACAGCTTTTTGAGTCTTCTCAAGGTTCCGCTTGACGATGGCCCAATATTGTTTGATTGGGCGGAGCTCTGGCGAGTTGAAAGGGTTCTTGTCCTTGGGCACGACTTGAACGCTGTTGGCAGCATACCACTCCATGGACTTTTTTCCTTAATGGCAAGATGCCAAATTCGGCCAAAAAAGAACGAAACAATTGTGTCGCTTCAGGAAAGCAAGTCTAACTAAGCTTTCATCGATTGCCCATTAAACGGTCAATTCAAATGATTCTTAGTTGGTAGTATCGCAACAGATAGCGCGTATAGCTGATATTCTTACGTTTGACGTAAACACACTAGTGCCATCTGTTCAGCTTAGTCATCCATCAAAGTGTGCTCAACAGATGGCACAGGTGTATTAGTGACGACGATTTGTAGTGCAAAATGTTCGATGTGTTATGTCTGTTTGTCGGTGATATAAATGTTAATAAATTAACGGAGATAGATTAATATAAAAATATAAACATTTTCATAAAAAACTCGCGTTGTCACGGTCTTTGGTGGTGATTGTTGATGTTGCTCTGCGAAAATTATGCAGAAAAAATATGCAAAACTACCAATTTTAAAACGAAATTTTTCCTAAAGGGGACAAAAGGGGACAAACAATTTTGCATAGATCTTGTAGATGGAAGTTTGTACTTTCAGTTCACGAACTCTGTGTTTGCAAATATTTGCAAATAAGGGAATAAGTTATCTTACAAAAACGTATATTTTTTACACTTCAACCCCTAAAAATGTTTAATACATTAACTAGCAACTATCTTGTATCTTCACAATGTGCGTCATTTTATACCCTTAAAGTCATCTTTGCAAAGTTTTCAAATACTAGTTGAAACAAAAAAGTAACAGCAAAAAAAACTGTTTTTTGAGGTCCCAGGAAAGTAAGAAAAACTGTTATAAAACGATACGTAGATGAGATAGAAGTTAAATTTGTTCAGCAAAGTTTCATTAAATTAAAATACCTACAATTCTGTAGAAGCAAAAAATCCTCTATATCATAATAATAAAAAGTTGAATTTTTATTATGAACATAAAAGCATAAAAGGACCACCCTAGTCACCACTCAAACCAAAAGATAGATATTATTTTTAAAATTAAATCTTCCTAAAACATCATCTGTCTAAACTTAATGGTTTTCTAGTTATCGATTTTTGTAGCGCAATTTGTCCATTCGTACCATACTGCAGTGTTGCCAGATATGTTTACGCCATTGAAAAAAGGAAATTAAAACTAACAAAATTTGTCTATATTTTTTTGTACTTGGTAATATTTAATGAAGTAAACGTTTGAAAATTAACTAGAAATTAGAAGAAGAATTTGAAAATTGTCAATATTTTAAATGGAGAGGTCCAAGAGTTTAACGCTCTAAGAATACTGCCATACATGGAAGAAAGGGATGGTACTGAATACTCAACGAAATAATATACGCTTCTTTTGAATCTTCTTGAGCTTATTTTTGGTCTTTATTTTTCTACAAAGTATCATTTTTAGGAAGAGCGATTCAAAAACGACTTCTCCAACGATCTGATCGATCTAAAGTAGAAGATGCGATTCAATGAAGCTGAAGACATTCTATCCAATCGAATATTTAGAAAATTACGTCTTAAACTTGGTAGCTTCCTATTTCAAATGAAAAATTTCTCCTCGTAGACTGGACTGTGACGAAGTATCTCATCCCAGCATAGGTACCTGTTCAATGTTTTCATCAATTTCAAATTCCGGAAATCTTCCATTTGATGCAGCGCTTTTTCCACTTCTCTCACTCCATTAACGTTCTCAACCACCTCCATTTTCTGCCACTCTTCATCAGGCGGAGTGACGGCAACTGATAATTCCAAATTCCATTGGCATTTCTTTCGCCGTTCGGGAAATGATGCTGCATCAAACTAAACGTTAATTTATGAGGTTTCATTGAATTTGATTGATGCTTACGCTGCAAATTCTGCTGTGGGGAGAAAGATTGAGCAAGAGAATGCCTTCCTAGCTTGCGTTCCCAATGCAGGCCTTAACGCACTCTCGGCGAACGAGTACTTGAGGTACATTATCGACAGCAAGGGCATACGAACCGATTCAGAAAATCTCCAAGCCATCGTCTCTATTACGGCGCCAACCAACGTTTCCGAGCTCCAAGGCTTCCTGTGGCCGTTAATTTCTACGACAGCTTCGTTCGCAATATCCATGAGCTTTGCCATCCTCTTGACAAACTACTCAAGAAGGATACGAAGCGGCAGTGGAATACCGATTGCCAGCGGTCTTTTGAGCAGTTCAAGCAAGTCCAAGCATTATGATCCCATGTTACCAATCATCGTAGCAGCGGACGCTTCCAGCAACGGCATCGGTACAGTTGTCTTCCACTAATTTCCCAATGGACTCTGGAAGGCAACCCCGGTGGAGCAAGCTTACGCACAGCCCGAAAAAGAAGCACTTGCACTAACTTACGGCGTAACAAAGTTCCACTAGTACCTCCTGAGTTGGCGATTCACTCTTCTCACAAGCCACAAGCCGTTGCTGTCAATCTCCATTGCATACCGCAAATCGACCTCAGCGGTGGGCGTTGATGCTACTGAACTACGATTTCGACATCCGTCACGTGTCCACCAACGACTTTGGTTGTGCCGGTATGCTGTCCAGACTGACCGGCCGTACCAAAAACCAGAGGAAGATTACGCCTTGGCAGCAATTTTCCTAGAAGAAGATATGGTTCTAGAAGAAGCATTGTTCATGACACTATCGACCAAGTTCCAGTTTCTTTCGCAGCAATCCAAGCTGCAACGAAGACTGACAAGGTGCTACAAACGGTGCTGCAGTACATCCGTGAGGGCTGGCCAATCGATACACGATCATGCACGAATCCATACGTCCGTCCCTACTTCAACAGGCGAGAGTCCCTCACCCACGAGTCCCTTCCACGACAGAATTGTCGTCCCGAACAAGTTCTGAAAGCAAATCCTGAAGCAATTTCATCGCGGACATCCTGGTATGGTTCGCATGAAGTCCATCGCACGCAGTTTCGTCTTCTGGACAGATATCGGTAATGGCATCGCGGAATTCGTCCAGCACTGCACTCCATGCTGCACAGCTGGAAAAGCACCCGTTAAGACAACCCTGGTTTCTTGGCCCATTCCTGACAAACCGTGGTCACGCATTCACGTGGACTATGCTGGACCTATGGATGGCGCATACTACCTGGTGGTAGTCGATCCGTACCGTAAGTGGCCCGAAGTGTACGCAATCAAATCTACAACGAGCAGAACAACCACGAAGCTACTATCGCAAGCATTCGCATTTTGCAAGACAGGTCCCTAGCAGAAATTATGTTCAGACGACCGATCCGGACTGTTTCGTCGATGCTGACGTCGACCTGATCAAGCACAAGCAAAAGCAGCACAGCAAAACGATCGATCCAACAAGAAGCACAAAGCAGTTTCGAGACAGTCCATTTCCGGTGATTCCGTGTATGCCCAAGTCCATCAAGGCAATTCTTGGCATTGGGTAGCCACTACGGTCATCGAGCGCATCGGAAGAGTGAATTACAGCGTGTTCCTGCAAGATCAACAACGGCTGATACGTTCACACACTAACCAATTTGAAGCAACGTTCGGTCGAGGTGGTTCCAGATCCAACTGCTAGCCGAAGTCCAAGTCCATTGTCCGTATTGAAGGGTGTCCATAGTTAAATTGCATCACTTTAAACGCGTCCTCATTAACAAGTCTCTCTACCGATTGTCATGAAATATTCAAGAAATAAAATACAAGTATGATCTTGGTTTAGATATTTTTATTTCAATGTATTTCTTTACCAAATTCAAAAGCCCGAACTTTCTTCTTAATACTACGCATAAGATTTTGAACAACATTTGAACCGACATGTTTTTCCCGACATGCTTACGAAGTTCGTGCTTCATTATAGCCCAATATTTTTCAATTGGCCGCAAGTCTGGAGAGTTTGGGGGATTAAGATCCTTCGGCACGAAATTAACACCATTTGTCTTGTACCACTCCTTACCAGTGACAAGAGGCTAGGTCCAGCCAAAAAATTGTAGGAACGTTGTGTGTATTGAAAAACGGAAGCATTCGTTCATGTATACTTGACCATTTACAGTTGAAGTTGTGACGAAAGGCTTGCTTTGTTTGCCACACGAACAAATCCCCTGCAAAATCATGAATTTCTTGGGGAACTTTGACACTTGCTCAGTCCTAAAAGACTCTGGAACATCGAACTTGTCTTTCGCAGTCACATACTGATTGCCGGGAATTTCTTTAAAGTCCGCTTGTACGTGTGTATCATCGTCCATGATGCAGCAGTGTGGATTCGTCAACATTTGTGTGTACAGCTTACGTGCACGTGTTCAAGCTGTCCTATTCTGTTTCTCATTGCGGTTTAGAACGTTCTGTACTTTGAATGAACGGAGCCCGGCTCGTTTCTTGATTTTCTGCTCGAACCATTTGGTCATGTGTAGCTTTTTCGCGACATCCCGAACGGAACAGTTGGGTTTGCGGTTAAATGCAGCATCCACTCGCTTGTGATCCTTCACACAGTACGGAACACTTTTTTTAGCACTCACCCTTTTCCGATCGACAGTTAAACGATCCCCGAAACGTTTTATGACACAGGACAATGTAGACTGGTGAATTTTCAACATCTTTCCGATGGCTCGGTGCGAAAGAAGTGGGTTGTCGAGGTGCGTGTGCAATAAGGTCTGTATCCACAATAATCCGGACACCTTCAAATCATTGTAACTTTTGAAATATTGCACGTAAGAATCAAAAATTTCACTGTGGTATAGCTGAGAGTCTATGATGAAAGAGACTATGATTGATGTTTACATATCATGTTTAGTATTCAAGATGGCGACGAAAGAAAAACAAGTGCGAACTTTGTACGGGCGTACGGCAAATCCTGACTTGTCAATACGGGACCTTGCAAAAACATTGGATTTGCCTAAATCCACTGTTCACAATTTGCTCAAAGCATTTTCGTAACGTGTGACGGTGGAGAGGAAACCGAGAAGTGACAAAAACATTGGACGTGCTGATCCTGTCATGGACCGAAAGGTGAAAAGGATATAACGAAAACCCGAAATCTCTCCATTCGAACGGTGGCTCGTAAAATAGGGATAACGCCTGGTTTTGTCGAAAAACCAAAACAACGTTTGGGACTTTAGTCGTATAAAGTAAAAACAGTTCCAAATCGCAACGACAAACAGAAATTGACAGCAAAATCACGGGCTCGACGTTTGTACTGCGAATATTTGACTGCTATGGCCAGAAATACTACAGCTGAGCATTTCAGTACGAAGAAGGCATCGAAATTTCCCAAAAAATACCTTGAGTGGCAAGCAATTTGCACGTGTGGCAAAAAGAGTAAATCTTTCGTAACTACAGGCACAATCAACAAGGAGATCGATCAGAAAGAGTGTCTGCAGAAGCAATTGCTACCCTTCATCAAAAGTCACAAAAAAAAAACCTTTGTTCTGGCCCGATTTGGCATCATGCCATTATGCTAAAACTGTGATGGAGTGGTACCAAGCAAATCAAGTGAACATTGTACCAAAAACCTCAAACCCGCCAAATTGCCCAGAGCTACGACCAATCGAGATATATTGGGCTCTGATGAAGTGGAAGCTTTGGACAAAGATGGCTTCTACGATTTCTGAAGAGTCTGTACAAACCCTAATGGACGGAGTTAAGCGCAAAGTTCGAAAATTTTATGCAAATACCGAATAACTCCTTCGACTCCATTTTCGAATGTACGACACATTTCGCAATGAAACTCACGCAGTGTAAACAATACACGCTCAGATCATTTTATCCAAAATTTCGTAGAAATCAACACAAAGAGCGCAATGTTACAGCTTAGTGAAAGTGATGCAAATCCGGCACCTGAAGAGAACCTGGAGACTGACTGATCTCAGTATTTCTCGGATGACAGCAATGAAGAAGATGATCCACCACAGCCAGACCCAGTGCGAATTCCGGTTTCGACTCCAAGAAGACATCAACGATAAATCCGTTTGCCAGCAAGGTTCCAGTTGTGCTGGATGGCTTAAGGGGAGAGATGTTACATTCCGAGCAATCGCAGCAACTATTGATTGCGGTTATGTCAAATGATTGGATTCTAGTTGTTAACGTCAAGCTGAATACAGGCAAACTATAAATACCCCTGAAGAATCTGAGTTTCATTTCTTAAACATTTGGAAGACATTGCACTAGAAAACTCACACAAACTCAACATGATCGTTTCACATAGACATTTCATTAAAATTGACCTAATGGGTAAAATGTCAAAGCTTTTTGAAAGTGTTGCAATTACACCGTGGACACCCTTTAGTGGAACTTTCTTTCTCTCTGGGTGTTTAAATTTTCTTGCTTTCACAATTAGTCTATTGCTTGATCTCAACTTAGTGTTCTAAATGCAATTCTACAGTCATAAATTGGGTGATATCGATGACAAGTACCAACCAGTACAATCATTAACTAACCCCAGGTGGTCAAGAAATTTTCCTCAACGGAAAACTCCTAGGGCACGCAAAAATTGACTTTTAATTACCACCCCCTCCCCCTCCGCCTCTTCCCTTGTCACGTTTTTTGTATAGACCTTCAAAATGTTTTGTATGAATCATCACATCCCCCCTCCCTCCTTACTACGTGACATAAATAATGAACCTTCCTTAGACTAATTTGGAAATCAGCATGGTCTTGCTTTCTCGAGCAAAGGTTTATACCAAATTGATAACAAGTTTTAATATTAGATTATCAGTGTTTTATCACTAAATATGTTATTATTAAGGCTGACTAAACAGCCTAAAACAAAAGAGATAACAATTAAATATTCGTTGGATAACGCAATATTAACTCGTTTGATGATAATAAAACGAGTTAATATTGCGTTATCCAACGAATATTCAATTGTTATCTCTTTTGTTTTAGGCTGTTTAGTCAGCCTTAATAGTAACATATTTAGTGATAAAACACTGATAATCTAATATTAAAACTTGTTATCAGTTCGTTTTGATAACAAATTCTTTGATATGATCAAATTACTTGAGATAATTTCAAATTATGTTATCAACGTGATATCAAACGCATACATTAAAAACTGAAGTAGTGCTTCTTGAGAAACTCAATTTTTTATCCATCTGGTAATATCAATTTTATATCATGCTGGTAATATTCAGCATTCGTCAATATGCTGGTAGAATTCAGTAACGTTCATCAAAAATCGTTTTTAAAAATCGATTACAGATGATAACACAATTTGTCAATGTTGATAACTAATTTTGTTATGCGATAACAGATAAGTTCAAAATGATATCTGAGATAACAAAACCTGTTACTTATTTGATACCAGTTTGTTATTTTACTTTGCTAGGGTTGTAGCGGCACCTCTGCCGACTGAGCCTAGGGAGGCCCGAATATTGGTACTGCATTTCGAATTCTCCAATAATAGCTCTCACACCCTCTACCGTTTTTTCAATGATTGTAATAAAGTCTTATTGAGTCAAAACTTTCGACTTGAATTTGCTGTTTCTCGACCATCTCATGCTTACGGACGATGATTAGTTCAGATTCTATCTAACAAATTAAGAGATTATCACTGTCTTTCCTGTTGGCCTTGTTAGCGGATAGGGACAATGACGCTTATGTTAGGTTCAATGATTACAATGAAAAACAAATAAATTCTGAACATTCTCTAGAATTATTCCATATTTCCTTGTTGGTCTACACAAATTAAACTAAAACAGATTTTCGAGAATAAGCGCATACATAATGCATAAGTCCAACCTTCAGTGCCATTTCCCCTATGATGGGAGGTTAATCAGTGAAATGGCACTATCGCGGAAGCACGTCCTGTAGATATTACAACGGAGAAGAACGGATAAAGGAGTCATTTGATGAAATTACCTCGGATCTGGAGTAAGAGGATTGCTTTAATCTTCGAATAAAAATGTGATGATGGCCATAATAACAGCTCACTCAAAGGGAAAAACATCCCCAAGGATTACTAACAGGTGTGATGCCATCAAGCAAATTCTATCGTAAACCTGTTTATGGGAAGCTGTTGGATAAAACCTCGCTAATTGACCGGTAACGTGAACACACTTTCCGCAACAGTTGCTTCCTTATGAGATGCCGACTAGATTGTGATGGGGTCAGATGATGGGATACTTAAGTAGAATAAAATCGATGAAAAAAACATCTATGATCATTAAAGTCAAACATGCAAATGGCCATCCATTGTTATTCAGAATTCGTTTTGTTTTTCATTGGGCTGCTCCATCCGGCCCAGTCATTTTTTTCCAATCAGCTGTGCGTGAAATGAGAAAAAAGGATAATTCCGTCGAATCCATCAAATATAATGATACCACTCGTCTTTTTCCTCTACCCATAATATGATTTACAAGCCAAAACAAATCTCAACCCACGTGATGGAGGGGGATTCGGAGAATCCGAGAAGAGAGGTGGTAAATGATTATGGGCGAGAAAATGCTGCTAATTAGAATTTTTTTCTGAAAAGTAGCTACATAATGATGTTGTCATCTGCTGTCGATGGCAGAAGAGAATATGGTTCGACAGTTAAGAAAACGAAGTAGGCGTTGGGCAATGTGGTGAGACATTTAGTCAAATTATATTTAGTCAAAGTACGTTCAGTCGAAAGGAAATTTTGTGGGTCAGGTTTGTAACATTTCGTCGAAGAGAAGTTTTAGACGTTAAAATCTGGACTAAGAGATTCGACATGGAGTTTTCATAAAAGCCAATGTCACAAACGTAAACAATGGCTTCTTCCGCAAATTTCTTGAAACAAAATTTCAAATTTAGATAACAAAATAGTGTGCATCAAATCATCGACACAACCGTTCACGTCCGACGCTCGACACAGACTCTTTGTTTCTCGCAAACCGGCAATTTGTATTTTGTATAATTACATTCTACAAACAATTTTAATAGTGGAAATAATATTTACAACAAGCAAGTTGAACGTCCTAAAGAGCAATCTATGTTATAAATTAAGATTAAAGGATTTGGCGAAATTTGCGAAATTTTGTACCACCCGGGGGAGGGGGTCTTGGTTCTAATTCCAATGCTTTTAATTATCTACAATCCCCTCAACCAATCACATTTTTCGCCCCCTCCCTCCCTGTCATCAGCACTGAGAATTTTTCGAACAATAACTATATGTCTCGGCAGGCTGACAGTTAAAATGGGGGCTCAAAAATATTTTGTTAGAACAATTAATTAACCATATGAGTTTAGAAATAAATGTGACAGTAATAAATCCAATATCGTTTAAATTTATATCACACAGCATTTAACTCCAATTAAGGTTATTGGTTTGTTTAAAATCAAATTTTGAATTGATTTGGATCTTTTTACCATTCTTACACCAAATGAAGGGAATCAGATCGCTTGAAAACACGACTTCTTATCCGAGGCCCGGAAGGCCGAGTGTCACGTACTATTCGACTCAGTTCAACGAACTGAGCACATGTCTGCACGCGTGTGGCTGTGTATGTCTGTCTCTCTGTGGGTGCGTGTGTGTGTGCGTATGTGTTTTTTTAGACGGTATTGAAAATCTGCAACCAGACACCTGACGAACTCAGGGTGTGGGGATGAGGCCCAAGTAGCACACCACGATCATAATTTGTTGCAGCAACTTGCTTATCACTAAAAAAGGCACATTTATGTTTTCTCAACTTGATGGCAACATGTGTACTTCCAATTCCTCGGCCAATTCCTCGGCCCACTAAAAACTCACCCATGCCTTAATTCCTGGACGCTCCCCGGAACCACCTATCGGTTTTACCTCGGAAAGGGGGCTATTGTGCTTGCTAAGCACCCACTATGTCTAATTACTTAGGGCTTTAGCAGTTAGGTGGTCGCTGCGACCTGCCGTTGGTCATTTCGCCATTTTTGTTGAAATTGGCAATCTAGGAGACTGCTATGCATACCGCGTCCCAGATATCTCACTGACGGCTATCATGCCGGATCTCGCGCCGTCGAAACGAGCGGTGCATGCGGAGGACTGTGCATGCCTATATTTGTGCAGATATTGTTTAAAACAGCCGTGGCCTGACAATATCTGCGTTAAGTGGAAGTTCACTTTACCGTGTCGCCTACCGACCCACCCGGTTAATTCCGAAATTAGTCGGTGGGTCCACCGACCTTTGGTGGAGTTGTTCCATTCCCTTTGCCACTTAACCATGGATGCGGCTCTAGTGGTCTTCCGAATACCTCTTGTTCCACGTTGTTCGAAGCACTCTACGTCCTCTTTTATGACAATGCCTACTGACATCATCCCCGCTAGGACGCAGACCGCGTCACGTGATACCGTTCGTTGTGCTCTAACCACTCTTAGGCACATAAGCCTGTGCGTACTCTCTAGCTTACTTGAGTAGCTCTTGGTACTCAAGGCGGTAATCCATGCCGGCCCACCGTACATAAGTATGGACAGAGCGACACTGGCCAGGATTTCAAGCTTACTCCTTTGCACCGCCGAGCTATTCGACATCATGCGGGATAATGCCGATGTAGCCAAAGAGGCTTTCTTGCAGACGTAATAGACGTGGATGATAAAGGACAGCCCATCGTCGATCATGACCCCTAGATACCTTAAGTAGCTCCGATTTCCGACTATTCACCACCGTGACCTCAGTCTTATGGTGGGCAAGCTCCAGTTGTCTGGAACTCATCCACCTCTCCACAATGCCAATGGAGTACGAGGCCGTTAGTTAGCTCGACCTCTTCAATGGATTCACCACATATCTCCAGGGTGATGTCGTCCGCGAGCCCGACTATCTTCACCCTGTTCGGGAACTCAAGCCGCAGTACCTCATCGTACATCGTGTTCCATAACACCGGACCCAGGATCGAACCTTGTGGGACGCCTGCGGTGATCTGAACACGTTTCTGTCCTACCTCTGTGTTGTATACCAGTACACGATTCTGGAACTGGCGCTATTGAACGCATTTCTCACGTCAAGGGTGACCACTGCACAGTAGCGTACTCCACTGCACTCTAGCGCTGGATTGCCACTTTAGCCGTCTTGGTGACGGGCAGAAGGGCATCTACCATCGACTTCCCTTTACGGAAACCAAACTGGTCATTAGACAGCCCGCCTATACCCTCCGTGTATGTTGTCAATATGTTGAGGATTGCCGTTCCGAGCACCTTACCTGCTGTATCCCACAGACATATAGGTCTATATGCCGATGGATCTCCTGGTGGCTTCCCTATCTTTGGTAGCAACACAAGGGTCTGAATTTTCCAGGCGTCCGGGAAGACGCCCTCGTCCAGACACTTTTGCATCACCAACCTGAACATTTCAGGATCCAGCAAGATAGCCAGGTTCGGAATATCTTCCGGTCCCGGCGCTTTTTTCTCCTTCAGTGACTTTGCTATCGCAATGAGTTTATCGTTCGTCACCGTCGCCTCGTTGCCGGTTCCCATTTGTTCCGTTGTGAATACCCACGTGGTCACGGGTGTTCGGCTGAGCCACCCACCCTTCCGTCGCTATGACAGCATTAAGGACTGGGATACTGGAACGCTGGTCTTGGGACAAATCTACGGCGGTGGGGGGGTATGGACTCGGGTCGTGGTTTTGAAAGAGTCCCCCAACGATCACCCGCAGCAGCTCTGTCACTCCACGGAATTGTATTGGCCTTCTGACACAGGCCCTCGAAGCAGGCTCGCTTGCTGGCCTTTATCTCCCTCTTTAGTGCGGCCTTCGTGGCGACTAGCGCCTCTCTACGCTCGATTCTATCGGCGTCTGACCACGCTCTTTGCATCCTCTGTCTTAAGTGCAGGCAAGTTCTATGGAGGTCAGCGATTAACTCCGTCCACCAATACACCGGCGATCTTCCATTCCTCGGATTGATTTCCCTCGCCATGGTCGCATCACACGCTCGTGTAAGTGACATGACGAGTCGTTTGCCGCAAAATTCCTGGGTTTCGCGTAGGTTTCGTACCCTCTCAAGCGCCTTTTTAAAAGTCTCTACAGTTTTTAAGCAGCCCAGGACTGCTGAATGTTATATCGATGATCGATTCCGCTCCGTTTCTATGGTAGGTACTCTTGGTACCCACGTTGACTAGGTTCACATTAAGCCTAGCCAAGGCCTCCCGAAGAATCTGGCCCCTAAGGTGGTTAAGCGGTTTCCCCACTCGAGCACACAAGCGTTGTAGTTCCACGCTAATACCAAAGGGTTTAGGCTAGTTAGCTCAGTTGTCACCCGATCGAATATATTGGAAAACTATTCAATACCATCTTGCCGGTGCGTAGCAACAGCAGGAGAACACCCCATTCATTCTTACAACCACGAAGCTTTCGTTTGTGGTAAACACAACCTCTTGAACCGGGTACTTGCCTGTCGTCCACAATATTGCAGCCTCCCCCCCCCCCCCCTCCCAAGTGCTTATCGTCCGGTTTTCAGCTCACATCAGGCATTTGGGGGTACCTTTGCAACACTGCGACTTGTGGCTTGTGCTGCCAACCCTTCTGAACATGTTGCTCCTATCTGGGCATTCGCATTCCCAAGACATGTGCCCCTCTCTAGGCATCTGAAACATGCATTCGGCGGCTGGTGTAGGCTATGTGGACATATAGACCATCCCACCTTCATCTTCGCCACTTTCAACGCCGCGTCCGCGTCGACTGCCGTTACCCTCATGGTTGCCACTTGGGTCCCGAGTGGACCCTTCCGCAGACGTATGTCTGCGGCGGCAACCTCGACCATGCACCTTTAGTGCAGTGGAGATCTCGTCTACCTCGGTGATCTCATCCAGGTTCTTACACTAGATCGTCACCTGCAAAGCGAGGGCGCGAACCTCCACACCCTCACCTAAGGCCTGCCTTGCCAAGTCTCTATAAGCCGGGCTCTTTATGTCTGTCGTCTTCTTTAGCTCCAGGAGCATCTCGCCGGTGCGGGTACGGCGTATGCTCCATACATCAGCGCCTTCTTTCTTTTTTAGCATTTCAAGCTTATTGCTTTCACAATTAGCGTATTGCTTGCTCTCAACTTAGTGTTCTAGATATGCACTTCCATAGTTATTAATTGAGAGCTTTCGATGCCAGGTACCATTTTTGCATTAGTATGATTGTGTGGCAAGTACAATCATACGCTATACCCAGGGAGTCGAGAAATTTTCCTTAACGAAAAATGTCTAGACCAGACCGGGAATCGAACCCAGCCACCTCCAGCATGGTGTTGCTTTGTAGCTGTACCTTTACTGACTGAGCTTAGGGAGACCAAAGGGAGCACATCGGCGCCTGCTCTTGCCAATTTAGCGTCCCCGCACATCGCTTTCAAGACCTCGGAATACTTCGACACCTCGGTCTCTACGATGACGGCCTCTCCGCAGCTACGCTTGCGGGTCACCTGTCGCTTTTCAATTTGGTTTTATTCCTCTTTTTACGGACCTTGGTCCAGTGGCTATTCCTGCCACGCTTGAGGTCGTCGCTCGCCCCCCTCTTAGCACTAGCTTCTGTGCTAATTATGGTTGTTGTCGTAGGGGCCCTGCCTTCGACGCTTGAGACAACACGCGAGCTGGATGTCGTGCCTCTAGCGCTGGGCTTGGCGCCGGGGCCTCTCTCTCTCTTTGCGGTCACCCGGAGCTGGTCGCGAGCGTGGACCCTCTGACCCCGCCACCACGTTCGCGTAGGTTCGTTTCCCTATAGGGGCGTCCGACACTATCCGCTTCTTAGAAGCGCTGGGTGCCAATAAGGGGTTTTAATTTAAAAAAAAAAACATGTTTTTTTCCAACTGTATCGATGATGGGCGTTCTTCCTAAGACAACAATAGTTTTTATGAATCTCAACTATTTTTTCTCGATTTTTAAACAAGAAAAATCTAATAATTTTTATTTTTACAAACCGACATGCAGTTTTGCAAAGTGACATTTATGCAAACTGACAGCACTTAATTTTCAGTTACAGGGGCTCCCATTATGACATATATGTCAATTTTTGTATGCTAGAAATCAATGGTTGGTTCGTTGGTTTAGGTAGCCTGTTTTATTGAAGCGGTTTTCATGGCGGAAGTTTCATGGTGAAATAGGGTGGTGTTGTCTTGCAATCATTAATTTTCATAATACTTAGAAATTGTTTTTTTCGATAGTTTCGCTTGTCGAAATTTAAAAAAAAATTAACTGCCGGTTATTATCGAACAACGTTATAATCCACATACCCCTATAATACCCTATTCACCCGGGGACTGCCTGGCAAGCTTGGAGGTCCATGGGGGCACATGGCTTTCAGCTCTTTCCTCTCTTTGAGTGCAACCAGCACTGTCATGCGTAGCCATCCCAATGCGCCGTATGGCGCTCCCTCAGTAGTTCGTTTAGCCGTTAAGGGAAACTTAACGTTTCCAAGGTGCAACGCGGTAAGGAGAACTACATTACTAGGGCTTAGAATATTATGTTTGTATGTTAGTTTTAAGTGAAACATGATAGTCATTGGGGTGGGTATTTCACCTGTTGACAAATAAACAAATAACAATAATCATCCTCATTTATGAATACCCTATTGAAAACCGACAGAAATTGTTCTACCTACTTCTGCCTGAGAATTTCTTGTTTATGACCATTGGCAAATTTAAATTATGTTTTATAGACTCCACCTTCAGCGCTATTTCAATTCTATATTTGTAACTCAAAAGTTCCTCAATCACTGGAAAGGAAATTATGTGCCATATTAGAGCAAAAATGTATACAATTACACTTGGGTTACTTGGGTTGGGCCACTCACGAAGTGTGATTGTGGTTCCCATTCCGGAAACATGGTGAATTTTAAAGCATCAGTAAGGGTGCTACTTAGACCAACCACAAATCGTGATGGTGATTTTCAGTTTGGAAAATTCATACAATTTGTACAACTATATACTACAAGATATTATACTTCTGGAACTAATATCAGCATGAAGCGAATTGAGCGTCCCAAAGAGAGTTCTACACAGATACAAATAAATATTAAATGCTAGATTTGGCAGAAAATAATGGGATATTTCATGTAAATGTAAGCCAGATAACGCCTGAATCTAGTCTGTTGTATTGAAGATTGCATACATTGTTGTATCGCGCATGAAAGATTGCAAACAATTTCCATGTTTAAGCCTCCTTTGGCTTGAAATTAAACGAGGGGAAATTTTACACGCTTGTTTAAATTAATTATTTTTTCTGTGTATACCAATCCACCTAAAATTATGGTTGAAGCATTTGGTGAAATTAGAGTCTCTAGAATTATGTTGTATGCACTTTCAAGCTCATCTGTTTCGTACCAACCGGGGGAGACTCGGTCCTATACTAAATGATTTTTTATGTTTTTTAATATAGTGGGCGGCAAATTTGGCAAATCGACAGCCAATCGGTACCTCATAGCAAGATGCTATGAAGCGGACCGGAAGATTTGAAGAGCTTGCTCCTCCAACTGTATAGCATAGCATATCATTTTACGACCATACACTCTTCAGAATTGGCTGTTGTAGAAACAATGGAGGTGCCAAAAGAGCTGCTTTGGATGCGACAGGCTTTTCATCCATCGTTCTCTTTGCTCAACACCTGGCCAGGTCTCTATGATCAGCAGGGAATGGGAGGAAAGTGTTGATTAGATGTCTACTTAAGAAGATGCCGAGTACTCATGCTAACCTCAGAGTTATCTCTGGAATTGGAAATTGGATGGGATTGTGCGATAGACTTTCTTTGGGTAGAAGGCAAATGTACACAGATAAAAAGAAACATTGAATTTTCGTTATCTAATTATGTGCAGTAAAGAGAATGCTAAACTTGGCAGAAATTAATGAAATATTTCATATAAATCTAAGCCATATAACGCCTAAATCTAGTCTGTTGTATGAAAAATTATGAACATTGTTGTATGGCGCATGAAAGATTGCAAACAATTTCGTTGTTTACGCCTCCTTTGGTTTGGAATTAAACGAGTGGCAATTTTACACGCTTGTTAAAACTAGTTATTTTTTCTGTGTATATTTGCTTTGATATGAGAGAAAAGAGTTTACTCCCTCAATTATATACGTGAAATATCAAGTCTTCTTATTTAGCATTTTAAGCTTATTGCTTTCACAATGTTTGCTTACCGCTTGCTCTCAACTTAGTGTTTTAAATGCACTTCCACAGTTATTAATAGCTCAGAGCTTTCGATGCAAGGTACTATTTTTGCATTAGTATGATTGTGTGGCAAGTACAATTATACCCTATGCCCAGAGAGTCGAGAAATTTTCTTTGACGAAAAATTCCTAGAAAAGACCGGGAATCGAACCCAGCCGCCTCCAGCATGGTGTTGATTTATAGCTGCGCCTTTACCGACTGAGCTAGGCGAGGACTCTGTCCTTTAATTCAAATACAGCTGAGTTATAGCGATAGTTGACGGAAATGAGTTCGCTGCTGAAGTTATTCTCCACCCTACATTTTAGTGTTTTTTTTTTTTTCAAAGCTATATATGTATGATGGCCCGATGAATGTTAATAACTGTTGTTATTGTTTTCAAACAAAAGCAACGACGATGACACAATGAATCGATTCGAAACTTCTAATAGCCTACATTCCCAAATGATATTTATTCATCTCTATTGTTTCTGAGTTTTTAAACGCAAACGAGTGAATCAAGCTTATTGCTTCTCGTGTCGACTTTTATTTTACAACCCCCCATTACATGTCGCTTCGGCGTGGGTTAGATGGCTTTTTGTGTTATTCTGACTGAAAGTTAAACCAGAAAGTTTTTACTGTCGTCGGTGGTAGAAACAACAGTATCTGCTATTTATCCACCGAAAACTTTCCCCAGTATCTTTTGCTGCATGTAGAAATATTGCCCATGCCCGAGAGATCATCCTGGTCGAATCCGGAATTTGACATGACAATTGAATTTTCCACACCAAAAGATAGAAAGAAGCTTGAAATATTCACAAACTTGTTAAATGCCACCGACCACTCAGAAGGCAAGCCGAGCGTCAATTCCATTTCAAAGCCATCCGTCCGATGTGATGCCGAGATTTCAGCAGGCTCAGCTCCCTCGAGCAAGCACCAAGTTAGCAAAAATTCCATTCCCAGAAAGGACTCCACCCTGAATGAGGGGGGGGAGGTGTTCATCCGCCAGACGCTCATAATTTCCACCTGGGTGACTGTTTATGTTGTGTGGCTTGGCACAATTAACGAGCGAAGCAGAACACTGAATTGTACACAAGTTACTGTCCCAAACCATCAAGTGGCATGAGTTTACGACGTTGATTGTGGGGGAATGTGGGTAAACTTTGAGGAGGGAATGTTGCGAACGTATGATAATGTATGAAGAGTACTGTCACAGATAATTATTAGCGTGCTTCGAAAGAGGCGCTGTTAAACATAATGGAAAACACCTACCTTAAACTGAGAGCAAGTTTACGTTTTGATGGCCAGAATATGATAAGGATAACCCTATAAAAAAACATTTAAATGGCGACAAACGTTGGTATACCCTTTACCTAACGACACACTTGAAAGTTTCGCCTATCCAAGTAGGAAGATTCAACTATTCTTGGCGAGCTAAAAAGGGTCCACCCTCTTATTTGTGTTTTCATAGCGTAATCTGCCGTTTTTGTTTGTTTACATTTATTTGCTCAGTGATCCTCTATCTACTACAATCCAGAGAAATATCCAGAATGGCTGGAAAGTGTTTCTTTAAAAGCTTCAAACTTCCCAAGTGAGTGTAACTATTGTCGGCAGCCTCCTTTTTTATTCGCTTTCCTTCCATTTGAACTGCGTGTCTATTCTAGGCAATGAAAACAACAGCATTTTCGAGTGCGTGAGGTTTATTCGAAGAAAAATATGGCTCAACGTACTCAACTCAAAGCTCAATAATCAAATTATAGAAGAATATATTCAATAAAGTGCTTTGATGGAAGAAAATAATCAACATTTCCGAAGCCAACATTTTTCCTAGAAGAAGCCCAATTCCGATAAATCAAAGCCATGCGATATTCAACCAATATTCCTTATCATCCATAAAAAATTCAACACTTCATCAATTTCATCTCTCTTCTTCTGATTTCTCTCTTTGCAGAACAAACCCCTTGTGCCAAAGTGACCATGTAGCCCGTTAGAGCAAGGATAATCAATAATCACTTACCAGAGCAGAGTCTAACGGCGTTTGCCTAACCCGGTACCATAGCAAAAAGTCACCAGCAAGCATTTTCCAATTCCTTCCCCATCGTGCCGAAACCTTCCAATTATCCTCTTTTATCCGCTCCATCACCCCCACTCCCACCTTCGAAACCCCTCCCGATGTGAGCCGGAACGGAAAGTTAGCGTACGAAAACTAAAAACCCGTAAAATGTCCCATCATCAGCACCGTCGGAGAATACTTGCTGGCCGCCTTGCAAAATGATGACCGATATCAGCGTCATCCATGTTGCCAATTTCAGTAGCCTGCTTATTCTCTCGACGCAGCAACCGACGACAACAACCACAACAACGACAACAACGACAACCGTCACCACCACGACCATCAGTGCTGCCAGTGGCACTATTTCGGTGCATGGTAACAATAGTGACAGCAGCAGCAGCAGCAGCATCAGCAGCAGCAGTAGTAGCAGCAGTGGTGGTGGAACCAGCAGCGCTATTATCATTACCAGCGCAACCGGGGCCTTTCCCGCACTGGTCGGGGGCTATGGCCGGGAACCTGTGGCGGCTCCACCGGAGCTGATGGAACCATGGGCGTACGTTGCTGCGGCCGTTACGCTCTTTTCATCGGCTTCTTCGGGTTCTTCCTCAACCTGTTCGTGATTGCACTCATGTGCAAGGATGTTCAGGTGAGACCATATTGCCTAGGTATTGTGTGGGATCGGATATTGTGTGCGCTTCTCAGAAACAGATGCTTTCAGCTCCGATCTAATTAGGTTCGTGGAAAATCCACGCCAACTGATGGCTACTCGACACGTGCCGCTGGTATAATTACAATCCGGTGGCAGCGTACAGCCAGTGAAGCAGCATAAAAGGAACGAGTGAAAGTTGTATTAACGAAATGGAATGATTGCTATTGGATTTGGCCCCACAATGGGTCGGTTTGTGTTGATTCTGACACCGTCTCACCGCCGAGTCACATTGGGAAGAAATTGAAAAATAATTGGACATTGGTGTTTCTGACGAAACTATTAAGTCTAGACAAAATAGTCAAAGGTAGAAAGTAACATTTGTAAACAATTACTTCTAGCGTATTTTCCTGGGATCTGCTTGCTCCCATAAACAAAATAGCACCATAAACAGATGCAGGGAGTTATAGCCTTCTCGTCGGTAGTGGGTTTAGATTTAAGCTACCTGAAATTTCCAGGAAATTTACGTTTGAAGTCATTGTTTACAATTGTTACTTGCGACCTTTTGACAATTTTGTCTAGAAGTCTAAATTCTTGATGATTATTCATTTCTCTTCAACCATGTTTCTTCATTTCTCATCTCTCTTTCATTTGAAAAACAAAACAAATATTTGTTGATCGATTCTCTTCATCGACTTACTCCTGAACTTTTTTTGTGGAGGTACATAATCTACTCCGCCTGTTGTTTAGAACTATTGTAGTAAAGATTCCTTGGTTAATCACGGCAACCAATACAATTTGTCGCTTTGCTTTCAGCTTGTTTTGACAGAATACTTTGTAAGTTTTAACTGCGTATTTATTGTATATATTGCATGATTGTTGCTCTAAATTGCTTGTTGATGTGGACCATTGCGTTAAAGATTGTACTCTAAAAAAATGCAACAGTCAAAAATAATCACCAAAATTCATTTTAAGTCGGATATCTCGGAAACTCTTAAGGAATAAATAATCACATTTAAGCTATTTTTTGCAACGTTGGATTATTCAACCTCCTTTCCTTGGACTTGGACAACATCCACACCTTGGACTTAACGCTACCTATCAAATCCTGTGCAAAATTTGCGCCATCTTTCTTACACACTTTAATCCACCCTTTCTTCAAACCCTAGTAGTCTTCCATGTTTTCCGGAGCTTGCGCTTCATAATCGCCCGGAGTTTTCAATTCGGCGAAGCTCTGGCGAGTTTGGCAGATTAACCTCCTTCGGGGCAAAAACAACATCGTTGGCTTCGTACCACTCTTTTACAAGTTTTGCGTAATGGCACGAACCGGCCAAAACAGAGTGTCACCTTTGTAGGACCGGAGGGAGGGCAGCAAGCGCTTATGAAGGCATTCTTCTTTATATGTTTGCCCGTTGACGGTGCCAGTCGTTATACATGGCTTGCTGAATTTGCCGCACCCACAGATCACCTGCCACAACAATTTCTTCTTTGCAAATTGGTCGACTTTCTACTTCCGGATCTTCCCCGGAATCATCAAGCGGGACTTCCCGAGAAAAAGGTCGGGGATCTTCTTGGCGTCCTCTTTAATATTCGTATCGTCATCCATCACGAAGCTTTCGGCTGCACAAACCACTCGTGGTACAGCTTTCTGGACCTGTTCGGTTAGGCGCCTTCCCTTACCTTGATGACATGAAGTCCGGCCTGCTTCATTGTCTCTTGGACGAACCAGACGGAAGAAAATATTGCGCTTGAAATCATCCCTCACCTCTCTTGCGTTCACGGGGTCGGTCGTCTTTGCTTTTCTTCCGCTGCCAATTCTCTGCAGAAGTCATCCTGGGTCTCCGTGAACGATTGACAACACGGGACCCAGTCAGAATGGTCGATTCTCAGCTGCTTCGCGATCCACCTGTGGGACTGGGCGCCCATATTATTTTGTCGAAGCACTTCTAGCTTGGAATCCATCTCGATAACCACTTGACAGATTGAGACGAAACTTTGCAGAAATAAACAAACCACTCTAAACTTGTTTTACTCAAAATCATTGGTTTATACCCATTCAATAGAAGTTGTACTACAAAGAAAGTGTTGCATTTTTTCTAGTATAATCTTTAAATAAATTTCTTGGCTAATTTGTGCACTTTCTGTTGAAGATGCTGAAACGATGTAACGCAATGGCGCACTTTTACAAGCACGTTAGTACGATTAGCATCAGGAGGTTTTCGTGCTATGCACAAACATATAAATTATAAATTCCATGGAACATGTACTTTTCAGTATCGTTATTCCACAGAAGAGAGAGTCCAAACAGAAATTCGATCAACGAAGACAGGTTCCTTTTCAAATATTACACGATTACTTTGTTTTTGTTTTGATTTTTTTTCGGTTGAAGGAGGGTGTATCAAAAGGATGTCGCTAAGAACAGTGTGCCACGATATCTAACACACTAGACTATTATGTACACAACTGCGGAACTCAATTTTCAATCCATCCCCATGTGCTGGCACACTGAGGAACGGTTTTGAGAGTTGAGCTT